>PVIJ01008263.1:0-75630 GCA_004024925.1 Scalopus aquaticus
ACAGCGCAGCACTCAACCGCTGCACCACCAGGGAGGTCCCCCCATAGGGTTTTAGCCCAGAGTCTTGTGATCCCACTACTTCTTCCTCTGGGAGCCCTCAGGGGCTTAGTTATTTTTAGTCCCCTTTTTCCCACTTCCCCAATAACTCAACAACATAGACAAAGGCCACATCAAATTTTTATGTGACCATGATGGAATTTTATGGAAGATCAATAAGTCATAGAAGACGGTTCTTAAATAATAACCTCAACCCATCATTTCTCTGTGAAGAAAAATATTCATTGCCAAAAATCAAACGTGTGTCCTATTAAATGATACAAGCAGGAAGGCCACAGTGGAGCACAATCACTTTGGCAAAGATTCTCAGATTATCATAACCCTCTCAGGTCACCCTGGAAAAGAGCCACTAGTGGATTCCCAGTAAGAAATCACAATATCTTGCCACGAAACAGAGAGCAGTTAGCAGATAGGTTACCAGGAGACAGCTGGGATGTTCCTAAGTATTTCTGGGCCTAATAGAATTAGATGATGAAAGAGAGGGAGGGAGGGATGGAGGGAGAGAGGGAGGAGGGACTTCAAGAAGAAAAAGTTTGTCAGTAAAGGTGGAAGTGATCAGAGTAACGTGCAGTGAGGGAGCGCCCATACCATCAAGCCTGGGCTGGGAGCATCTCAAGTCACATTCTCTTTTCCTACCTAGGACAGAACCAAAACCAATGACATTATGAATACCCTATTGAGCACAGAGACTTCCTCCAACTAAAAAACATCATACGATATTCCTTGCTCTTCCTCAGGGTCTGTCCCAGTTACTTCTTAGCTTGGAGACATGACTGGTTAGTTGGCCACAAGCAGAACCACCCCTCTCTGAAGCCAGACTGAACAAGCCCCTCAGACACAGGGGCTTGCATCTAGAGTATACAGAGTAGATCGGATTTCTCTGTCCCTCTGGTTTTTGAAATCTGGGGAAAAGTGTAATGTTTCCTTTCCTGGGATACCTGCTTACCTTTCCAGCCAAACTCCTATTTTTCATCATCTTATATAGGGATGTCCAGATCTGACAACTAAGCTCACACCACCTCTGGAGAAAATGCACGTGACAATAAAAGCTTTTTCATAACCTTTGTCTTTAGGTGTGGTTTTGTCTGTGGACTTGGCAGACTACAAGACTTCCTCTCCTTCTTACTCTGTGCCCCTTCCTTTCAATGGGTTGGGCTGGAGGTACAACCCTCTCCTGAATTCAGTGGCTTCTGGGGATTCTGAGATTGTGGTCACTGCCTTGCCCCTGAATATGTAATCACATAATGTAAATGATTGAAGGCTTTCAAAAATGGTTTATAATATCCAGACAGAAGCACATTCCTGTAAATATATCTCTATGAGCATAGCAGCTCATTGTGTCTAGAAGCCTCTAGAAGACAGCATTTCTGTCATTCAGGAAAGGCATCAGTCACGCGGAGGATCCTTGGAAATGCTCCTCATCAGAGAGCGGCCAAAAGTTCCTGGGTCTCTCAGAGAAGCAGGGCTTCTGAACAGGGTCCCTGAGGGATGGCATGGCTCTGTGTCTCAGAGGCCCAAGGGCTTGTCCATAAGGAGGCCCATGGGCTTCTTTTCAGAGGTGAAAGAGCTCTCTGTCGCTACCTCCACATGTAGAAATGGAGATGTAAATGGCACTAGCATAAGGTGGCAGGGGGGCAAAGCCATCATACAACTGCTCATTATGCAGAAATCAAGTGCTATTTTCTAATATGGAGAAATTACAGGTTGATAATGTGATCCCAATGGAAACAAAATACAGTGGCTGATCCCTTCCTTCATTCAAATCCTAGTGTTGACAGGAATCCCCATGCTGAGGGTTAAAACATGATGGCTTGAAAGGGGAGACTTTAAAACATAATATTAGGTATTTGTATTTTACTGTATGGAAATTCTTGACCATTTAGTTGTTTGGTAATTGCTATGCATGACTGAGTAAATATATAGTGTGGGCCAAATCTTTCAATACTAAAAAATGGAAATATATATAAAACTTTTCCTTGGAACAACTTCTTTTGACACAGAGGTTTGCCATTCTTTCTGGCTGTGACTGGAGGTCAGTGAGAGTATTGTGAAATGTCAGAACTGCCAGATATTCTGTTTAATTTCCAATTCAGAAGCAGTGGCCAGAGTGATGGGAAATAGGAAACTATCTCTGAGCACTACTCCCCCGTGCCCCAGTTGTTTCCCTAAACAGGTTGGGCATCTCTACAAATAAATATGTTGATCCCCTTCCTTTCTCCCCTCCAGAAGCTATTTCCAGGGGAAGGACTACAGCTCAGCAGGATCTGTTAGAGTGACCTTGACCCAGGACACATGGGAAGTGGCTGCCTAAGTGGGTTTACACAGGTCATGCCTTCTGAATATGAAACTGCCCTTGTAACAGAGGAATCCCTACCACTGCCCTTGTCTTGGTCAAGTCCCCTCATCCTGGAGATCTCATGTTAAATGCCACTCCCCAGAAAGGTTTCAACTGACCTCCACAGACCAGGCCATACCCTCCATGATTGGTTCTCACTGTATCCTAGAGTTTTCTCAGGGCTTATCATGAGGCATAACAAAGGAATGGGGAGTGGCCAACAGGAGACAGAGAATCAGATTTTGGGCATAGAGAAGGCTAAGGGAGCCAATAGACACTATGTGTACATCAAAGCAAGCCAATAGGAGACAACATCCAATGAATAATAATTAGAATAGACTTTTGAGTAACATATGTCTTTGAGTAACTTTCTGCCTTCTTGCTCTGTTGATATTGTCATATTCCGAGTTCCATCATTGCTCTAGATTCATTTTTATATTCATGGAGTACCTAACCAAGTTCTTTCAGACAGATTAAATATATAATATATAGTAATTGGGGGAGGGGCACACATCTATTACAAATTCCTGGCTCTTCTTTACCTTTATTCTGAGAACCTATGTGCTCTTACCAGTTAACTCAGCTCTGCTTCTGCCTTCCTTCCCCGATGGTTTTGAATACATCTCTTCAACGTGGAACTCCATAGTTTCTCTAGCTGGGGTCTGACTTGCACTAGCCATTCTCAGTTGACCCTTAAAAAGACGTGATCCGACCTTGGTTTGTGCTCGCAAGTTTAGGAGAATTAAAACTCCCCAGCAAAAGCAAGACAGCGTGTCAATACGTGAAAGGAATGAAGTTTAGAATAGGTAGTTTTCTTTCTCTATTGTGAGGCAGATTCTTAATTCATGCATTAATAACTATGAATTAAATCTACCTGTAGCAAGAGACTTAAGGATGAGTTCAGAGGGTGGGGCGGGAACATATTAATTCCATTTTGCCTGACTTTAGAATTAACACTAAGGATGAGGAGTAGGCCTGGGTCTGGTTTTTAGGTGTCTCCTTCTGTGACTAGATGCAGGTTGTGTCTTTTTTTTTGTATGATGTCATCATCTTTTTATCTTGCTTGCTTTTTCCTCATGTCCTTATGTTTAAGTTATTGCTAGGAAATCACAACCTTCAAAGATCAGAAATCTCAGCCAATATAATTTGCAAAACATTCCCAAATATTTTCTTTCTGGGGGAAGTTATGTCAGCTGGTCTTAGTGACTTCATTGCTACATTCCAGGACTGATTGTGCATGTAGGGATGTACTTACCTTACCTTATAAGGATTGCTACCCAACAGCTCCTATGGGCTTTCACAGCTCATTATCACCTTGTTATAGAGGATTGCAGGTCAAACTCCGGCCCAAAAATCCACCATAGATAGGTCCTTAGTGACATAAAGATTATTTGTGCTCACCTCTTCAGAATTTAACTTACATGCTAATTACCTTTTGTGCATCTAAGCACATTTAGCACATTTACCTGTATATAGTAGCTATTCAATTCTTCCTCCTTGGACTTCAATTTTGTTACTGCACCATCTTACCAAGAAGCATACTCATTGGGCCTTTCTTAGTCCAGAACTCCAGGCACTTCTATTTCTCAACTCAAGAAGTCATGCTTATTAATATAGTTTTCAGAAGCAAGGAGCCAGGACAGAGAACTGCCTGCATCCCTCAGCACACAAGAGGATTTGTTTTCCTGCCTGAGCCATTTTCCTTGACAATATGGAAATCGGCTGTCTAACATGCAATGCTGGAGATCAAGTGACTTCTCTCTCTCCAAATGTGGCTCCGAAGTCTTCAAATAGTTACTAAGGGAGCCATTTTGTCCTCTTCAGTGTATTTGTGTGCAAGTGTTCTGAAGCACAAAAAGCCAAACTGAGTGCATTAACCGAGGTCTGCTCCTTTGCAGATTTTACTCTACAGTTTTAATTCAAATCTAATTGACCATGACAATGCTGAAGGCACTAAAGCTCTTCCTTTATTGGAATTAACTACAAAACATTTCACCCATTGGTGAGAGGTGCTGCACAAGAAGGAGTTACACAAACATCTCGCTGAAAATTCATAGATAGGAAAATTTCCTAGAAAAGACTAAAATGGAACTCAGAGAATAGTGGCATGGATGTAAGGGCAAATAGACCACAGAGGCTGGCTCTTATTCCTCTTTGATTTACACCATATATTTTTATGGCCATTTAATAAGATGAACTAGCCATGACAAGATGAGCTACTCCAGTGGTGCTGATGTTCCCAATTGCCTGGATACTGCTTTTCCCTGAATGATTTATGGATTCCGCCCACACTGGGCATTCTACTAGGAACCTCAGTGTGGGAGTTAGAAGAAGGATGACATATTTTGGATTCCATGAAACCACTTTCAGCATTTCTCCTAAATTGGATCCTATAAGTCTTTCTCCGAAAACGTAATTGAAATTGGAATCTGTATCTCTGGTTGAATAAGACATTATGTGAGAAACTTCTCAAGACCCTGAAAGGCCAAATGGTATCTGTATGGGTGTTTCAGCAGCAGTGAGAAAGTCCCGATGATTAACATGGTCTTAGAAATACCTCTCAGAGCATGCAAGTAAATGCAGTAATTCTCTCAGGTGACTGCAGGAAGGAAGGGAGCACCAGGAAACACTTCCCTACACCATGAAGCCTCTCTCCACAGATCACTACAGGTCTCTCAGATTCCTGTCACAAGAGCTGTGGACACTACATGGCACTTACTTGTTTACCCAAGTTTCTCTCCCACTAGAGAGAGCTCTTCAGCATCATAAGCTTTGTCTTTACCCTTCTGAATCTTGACAATAAGTGCTCAATCTATCTTTGACCTGAATAGTAGAAGGCGATCTCTATTTTCTGTGATCTATGGAAATGAACTTTTGTTAAGTTCTTTGATGATATTTACTTTCCCACACTATTTCCCACACCTTTCTCTTCCTCCTCTTCTCTGCAAATCTCCCCCACTCCATTTCCCAGGCAGAGGGAAACCCTCTGAAATGTTTCTGTGACAGTAAGTCCCCTGGCCTTGATACCAGTGAACACCACTGCGTCTACTTGATGAGGATGACAGGGTGTGTGGGATAGTGAAAGGAAAAAGGACATTTCACTCAGCAATCCAAGGAGTTTCCTATTCCAGGGCTGTCTGGAAAGGGTTAGATAATCACTGCCTGCCTTAGAAGGAGTGAAAAAAAAAACCACAGTTTTGGACAGCTGCAGAGGAAGAAATGACTTTATATCTGGCTTACCCCCAGGCAACATCCACCTACAAAATTCTAGCATAGGAGGTCTTGAATCTTTGCAAATGGTTTTGAACAATTTTTTCCTCAGAGAGTCTATGTCTTGGGAGCCACATGAATCTGGAGGAACTCACTCTGTCCATGACTGGTATAAAAAGTTAAACTGATAAGACCAGAGTAATCCAGGTGGAAGGCTGGGAGTTGAGTAAAGGAACAGGGGGGACAGTAATCTTTGTGAGATAGGAGACCAATAAAGAATATTTCTGACCTTACCCCATTCCCTGCTTCTGAAAAGAAACTGGACATTTCATAGGCCGACTTTAAGCAAGCAGAGTTTGCTTAGAGTTTCTAAGAACCTCAGAAAAAGTCAGCCTAGTAGGGTGGAAGACAAACCGAAGGAAAAGGGACCTAACATTTCCTGAGCTCCTACTATTGTTTAGTTCTTTCTATGCATTATTTCATTTAAAACCATGAAAATCCTGCAGGCTAAGTATTCTTATCTCCATTTTACAGAAGAAAAAACTGTGGCTCATAAAAAATTTATATAAGGTTTAAAAGTCAATGAGTAGCTGAACTGAGTGCACTGTCTTATTCCAAAGCTTATGGTCCATCCATTTTACTGGTAAAGAAGAGGAAATATAGAGAAGAATAAAAGAAAACAAGAGAAAAAGAAGATGCATCTATACTCATGAGTATATTACCTATATTGGAAGGAGCTCTCAAGATAAATGACAATGACCAGATCTACTGGTCTTCTGATTCTTCCTGCTTTAACTCAAACTAGCTCTCATCTATAGTCAGTTCTTCATTTCCTTCAAGAGGTAATTTGAGTTGTGGCAAGTTCCTGTACCATCATAATGACAGTACAAAATCCATCCTTTATCCATTTTGAGTTGGTTTTTGTGGAGGGTGTGAGGCAATAGCCTAGCTTCATTTTTTTTTTTTTGCATGTGCTGTCCAGTTTTCCCAGCACCTAGATGTAAGACCTGAAACCATATAATTTATAGAAGAAAATATAGGCAAAACTCTACACGACATATATCGCAGCAAAATCTTTAAGAACACATCCCCCAAAGCGGAGGAAGTGAAGGACAAGATAAACAGGTGGGATTACATCAAAATAAAAAGCTTCTGTACAGCAAAAGAGACATTAACCAAAACTAACAGACACCCTACCAACTGGGAAAAGATCTTTGCACACAATACATCTGATAAAGGACTGATAACAAATATTTACAAGGAACTCACACAATTCAACAAAAACAAAGCTAACAATACAGTCAAAAAATGGGTAGAAGAGCTCCAAAGGCACTTCTCCAAAGAAAAGCAAATGGCCAACAGATACATGAAAAAATGCTCAACATCACTTATAATCAAGGAAATGCAAATCAAAACCACTATGAGATACCACCTCACACCTGTGAGGATGGCACACATTAAAAATATAGGCAACAACAAATGCTGGAAAGGATGTGGAGAAAAAGGAACTCTTTTACACTGCTGGTGGGAATGTGAATTGGTCCAACCACTATGGAAAGCTGTATGGCGATTCCTCAAACTGCTCAACATGGAGCTTCCATACAATCCAGCAATACCACTTTTGGGAATCTACCCAAAGGACACAAAAACACTAATCCAAAAGGATACATGCACCTGTATGTTCATTGTGGCACTGTTCACAATAGCAAAGGTATGGAAGCAACCCAGATGTCCAAAAATAGATGACTGGATCAAGAAGATGTGGTACATATACACAATGGAATACTATTCAGCATTCAAAGAAGATAAACTTAAACAGGACTATAGGGAAACCAAATAGGAGAGAGACACTCAGTGGGGGTGGGTAGGATAAGGGCATAAAATGGAATAGAAAAGAATACAAGGGACCATGGTGATGGATCACAGGTGAATTGGTGGTGGGCTACCCAAGGGGAATACAAAATGTAAAAGACATAAATAACAACAATTAAAAAAAATTAAAAAAACAAAGAAGATAAACACATGCAATTTGCAGAGACATGGATGGAATTAGAGGGGATCATATTCAGCAAAACAAGCCAGAAAAAAGAGAAAAATATCGAATGGTTTCACTTATAACAGGACTATAGGGAAACCAAATAGGAGAGAGACGATTGGGGGGTTGGGGGGGAAGGGGAGGATAAGGGCACAAAATGGAGTAGAAAAGAACACAAGGGACCACGGAGATGGACCACGGGTGAATTGGTGGTGGGTTACCCAAGGGGAATACAAAATGTAAAAGATATAAATGACAATAAAAATATATATTAAAAAAAACCACACACACACACAATCCATCTTTACTTTCAGGCTATTTAAATAAATACACTAGTAGCTGCATAAGTCAATTCCTCATAGGAGAGTGACTGAGTTGTGCAATAAGCATCCATCGCACTATATTATTTTGAGTCAATGGCATGGACATAGGGTGAACTTCAGTAGTCAGGTCCATTTGGTGGGTGCACAGGGTGTAATTAATCTAAGCAGACAGCACAGGAGTCAGGAATCTGGGTCCTGGTTCTCATATCCATCATTTGTTGAATATATTTACTTGGGAAAAACATTAAGGTCTCATTGTTTGCTGAATTTACTGAAACATCATTCCCAGATTGATTTTGCCTTTTTGAACTTGAACACATCCTGATTGCATTACTCTCTAATTGTGATTTTCCCACCGTGGTCAACCTTTTTCACTGAGAATTATTTTGTTGCTTCTAAGATTAGAACCATGCAAAAAGTTAATATTTGCTTTTATGTTATTAAATTATGTGATTTTTAAAATATTTAAATCCATAAATTTTACTTTGCAGTATTATATGAGGTAGGGATATAATTTATTGCAATAATTCAACAACTAGGAATTAAATGATCAATCTTGTCTCTGTTGGTTTATGGTGCTTCTTTTAGTATTTTCATGTCTAAATTCTTATCTGTTATAATATTTTTCTTCATCTATTTCATCTCATTTTATAAAGAGAGGTTTTATTTAAGGAAAGCCTACAACTTATGTGGTTTCCCACTGTTTGTTCTAATTTTCTCTTAGTCACTGACACTAAACGTCTTTGTCTCTCCACTTTCATCTTTGGGCCTTTACTCTAATTTCTGGAATGATTTCTCAAACATTTCCTTAACTCTGAAAATTCACAAAAGTGCAATCATCTGTAACATCAGTGTTATTCCTTTCTGACCCCAATGCCAGTTTTAATTTTGACATACTATTTATTTTTGGTCTTAGGCAGACATTAACATTTTTAGCTTATATTCTTTTACCTTAGAACTTTGTCACTTAGCGTCACCTGTTCTCTCCTTATATGTCATTTATCTTGTTTCATGGTTCCTCTTTATTTTACCAAGAGCACAAATCAGATAGTTTCACACACTTGATCTAGAGCACTGTCAAAGACATGCTTTTGTTCTGCATCCTACATATCTGTTATGCTGCAGAGTGTCCTCAGAGGCCACAGTGGCACATTTAGCAAGACCATGAAATATCTGGCAAAGATTCAGATTCCCTCAGCCCTTCCTTTGTAGTTTGGTGGCTCTGAAGATTTCTCAGAGAAAGATTATATGGAACACACTTTGTGTCTAATTTGTTACCAGTCCCACTTGGCCCCTCTGGGTCTGGAAGCATATCCAAGCAAGAGGTCAACTTATGTCTCTAACCACATAGAAGCATAAGAGTCAAATAGTCAAATGATTATAAATGAATCCTCTGCACCACCACCCTCAACCATCCCACTGCTAACCATTTTATTTTATACAATTAGAGATATCCCATCTCCACATTGTTCTGTGGGCACAATTTCATCCTGCGAATAGGGAGGGAGCCACCTTCAATGACGATTCTTCTATAGTAGATCAGGTATGAGGATATCCCCAAATGGCCACATACCCTTTTGGATCTTCTCTCAGACACACCTAAAGAGAGTCTGCCCATTGCCTGGAATACATTTTGTGAACAGGCAGTTCTACTGTCCTGAAATTTAAGTGTATCCTGCTGCTACCCCCTCATTCTCTCAGCAGTGAAATAAAATATAGGCCATGAGGAATATGTGGTGGGCTATAAACACCGTTTTCATTTCCTTTGCAAATGAATTGTGGTACTTAGAACACTATTTGGATTCTCCTCCTATAATTCTTGCTGTCTCATCTCATCTGATATCCTTAATCTGTGAATACTATAATTCCCAAGATCTTCCTTCCACCTTTCTCTAATTATTAGCAATGCTTCACAGAGACAGGTACTACTAAGAGGATATTTAAAGAAAGAGGTGAGTGATAGGGATTGGAAATGGATAGTAGACATATGATTTCTGCTTACTGTAGCTCGAGTTTCTTCTCTGCACCGTCCTGTTCTCTAGCGCAGTGTTTGTCAAACTTCAATGCACATGACAATCACTGGAAATCTAGTTAAAACAAAGACTCTAATTTAGCAGGTCTGGGGTGAAACACAACATTCCGTGTTTCTAACAAGCTCTCAGATGATGCCAGTGCTGCTGGCTCACACATCACACTTTGACCTCCAGGGGGTGAGCAACTAGAGGACAGAACCCATCTCACGGATTTAGATCAGTGCTGTGACTATGACAGATGCTTTGAAAAAGTTTTTTTCTACAGAGTTGAAATGAAGCATTCTAGGTGCAAATGGCAGAGCACACACACAAAATACAAAACACCTCTTTTAATTCAGCCATGTTATTACCACGCTTCCACCTCTCTGTTTTACAATCTGACTTTCAGTCACTTGCAAACTTGTAACCCCTAGATGACTATGAATATCGGGCTTTGAGGAGAGTCTTATGGAGATACACTAAATTGCTTTTGGCTCAAAATCAATCTTTATTTCCTATATCACCCCACCCCTGGAGGGTCACCCATCTGGGCACAGACAAGTTCATTCAACACAGAGGGTATCAGGTGTGTTCACAGGGACATGACAACCACGGTCACCACCCGTTCACTATCCCCATCTTCCCAGTCCCACCAACAAATGGTGAGGTTAGTGTGTTTCGTTGTGGCTTTCATAAAACACTAGTTCCGGAGCATCTTTATCTCCAGTCAGGAGACAGATATGACACTAGTCATTTTGACAGACGATATTGAATGAATATAACTGTAAACTAGGTATAAAGTTTAGTAGGAAATCATAGAAGGAACAAATGTAGGAAGTAGCCACCTCCTTAGAACTGGGGGAAGAAGGGAAACCTTTGAATTATTTGGCTTAGAAGCTTCAGAGGCAGGGCTCTGGACTGTATGCCCCAGCGCTGGGTCTGAGTTCCAGGGGGAAGGGGATGTGTGTGCCCAACCCTCTGAGGCAGTGGTGGCTGGCTGGTGCTGGCATCTCTAAGGGGGATGTAATAAAGTTGGCTCTGCAGGTGTAAAAACTGGTTTTAACTGATGCTGCAAGACGACAAAGCCTCTGTTAGGGGAATAAATGTTGTTGGGTGACACAGGAAAAGGAAGTAGGCAAAGGAAACAAACTGGAAGGAGCCGATCTGCCTTTCCTTCCTCTAGCCTTGTGTCTCCCTCTAGTGTTCCCTATTTGAAGATCTTATTAAGGAGCAGTTAGGAAAATAGAACCATGGTTTGCAGAGCCTCAGCTTCAACATCACAAAGCTAAGAAAAGAAGGGTGGGTTTGCAGCAGACAAACAAGAACCAACAGCCTAATAACTGATGAACACGTGGAGGGGGTATTGTATAAATAAGGAGATTGGGGGAAATGTTAGTTAATATAAAGTTCAAATTAAAATTTTTAATAACTGGTTTCTTTTTCATGAACTCCATAGCTTTCTGCCAGTGGAACAAAATTGTGTTTCTTTAGAGAAAAAGTAGTTGGAATCCAAGAACACAGAAGCCCACTGCAGGAAGGAGGCTATGGCTTAGAGATGCTTTCATTTCCCGTCAAAAGTGAAGAAGAGCTAGAAGTCCTCTTTCTGGGAAGTAGAAATGAAGAGAGGAAGTCAAAGGTTAGACACAAGAATCTTGGTTGCTAAAGCTCTTGGAGATGAAGCTGAAAGAATGACAGAAAAATCAAGAACGTTGAATGAGAAGCTATGTTTCGAATTTTGGAAGGGATCCCCTAAGCACAGACCCTGGAAATGGTGTTGGAGCAGTTATGCGGTATGCTTAGAAGAGGGAGAAGTAGAGACTGCTTTCTTACTTTCTCTCTGCTTTCATGTGGTATGGGAGAAATCCAAAGTTCTGAGTGCTGCCAGGATATAGAGGGAAGGTAACTAAGCATTAAGACGCATGAGCTTTCCCTGAGGTCAATATGACTAAAAAAAAGAAGATCCTATGGCAGTGGACATCTAGTGGTTAGAAGGATTGTTCTAAATATGGGGATTTTGAGGGTCAGTGAAAAGCAATAGTGAGGTTAAGTTAGCCTCAGCCTCCAGGGAATCATGATATAAAAATAGATTACTAATTTCATCAGCTATGAAGCTGAGAAGCTGATACTAGGAGCAAGTGCCTAAGCAAGAAGCAACAGGCAATTCCCAACCTCCCTGCGGACTTGAGAAAGAAAAATCAACCCTGGTAAGGAATTTGAATCTTGAATTTGACTAAATATTTATTAATTTATCAAACATTAAGGTGATTTCAAAGTGATTTTTTAAAGTGAAGAGAATGAGATAACTTTAGATGAAAGATTTGTCACCACCACCCCTCAAACACAGACACACACACACACACACACACACACACACACACACACACTCCTCAGATCATAAATTTTCTATGAATGTTCAACCAATAATCACTTTGTCCTCAAGACAAAGAACACAGAGGTATAAAAGAAAGCATTTACCATTACATTCAATATCATCTGCAAATGTTTATTTGCATTTTGCTTTATCCTACCCATTTTTCTTACACAATTGTCAAGTGTTAGCTGTAGATCTAAATTAATTAATGTTGGCCAAAGACAAAGAAACATATTTTGCAAGAACATATTAGATGTTGTTACCCACTATTGCCGCTCTCAATCATTGCAGAAGTCACAGGAGACACCAATGAGCTAATTTTTACTCTTTGTGTCTTCCCTAGTAGCTTATATTCATATTAACTCTGGTATCTCATGTTCTTTTAGCTCCTCCATTCTAAAACTGACACATGTATAACCATCTGGCTCTCCACCTCTCTCCTACCCTTCCACAATGATATTTTAGGTGGGAGAGGCAGTGTGCACTGTTTTTAATCTGTTGCCTTTCATTTGCTCTCCAAGGCATCCAGACTTCTGCATCTCACTCCATTAAACAGTTCAGGCGAAAGTCCTATATGATTGATGAGTAATCAAATGCAGCAGACTCTTTCATTTTCATCCTATTGGGCTTATCTGCAAAGGTTGACACTTGTGTAAATGCCATCATTTTAGATAACTTCTCTTTCTTTCCTTGATTCCCATAATGGCAAAAAAGACCTCTGAGAGTTTTTCTTCTTTTTTTTTTTATAAAATTTATTTATTTATGCATACAAGAGCTGGGGTATAGGTCAGAGGTGTGGGGGCTGAGAGGATTCACCAGAGACAGAGTGGGGAGCAGAACAGGCAGATGGACTGAAATACACTGCTGAGGGGATCAGTGGGTGAGGCAGGAGAGGTCTGCTGCACCGTGTGGGATTCTCCCTGGAAGGATTGAACTCATGCTGCAGTGGCTGCAGATAGCCTCAGCGGCTGAGATTTAACTCCTTGCGCCACCAGGGAGGCCCAGAGAGAGAGAGAGTTTTTTTCTTATCAAGTTTTTTTCTTTCATTGTCTCTAAAATGTTTTACAATATTTTCATGCAAATCCTCACATTTCCAAACCTAACACCAAAGTTACAAATATCAATATTTTCCCAACTTTTGGCTCCAGAACCAATGGAATTGCTTGCTAATTACTTACTGATTGCCTGTATTTGCTTATATTACAGTGAATTGGCACTAACAATTTCAAAGTCAGCTTCATTTTCTACCTCCTGAAATCTTAAGTTCCTCCTTCAATTGTTTAAGCAGTCTTGTGAGTCATCTGGAGACCTCAAAGGATGAGTGTTGCTCTTAGCTACTCCTTCTTGGATCTTGCATCCTGGGATCTGGTCATCCCAGGACAGACAAACCTACCTCCAATGCCTCTCCCCTTTCCCCAGCTGAGATGCAACTCTCAACTGCACTGACCTAAGCAAGCCTCTGCCTCTAGTCTTTGTCCTTCTAACATTTCCTCTGATGTACTGACAGGCTTACCTTTCTAAAACACAAATACTTCCACAAAACTGCCTGATTCTAGGAATTCGAGAGTTCCCTGTTACCTCATTACTTTGTAGTAAATATACTTAACACATAATATTTTTAATATATTTGCCTTCAAGTCACTTTAGCAAATTTGCCCTTCTCCTCCTCCAAACCTTATGGTCTGTTTATACCCTAATTCTCCTCATTGCCTATTACGCACTGTAAAATTCCAAAACGCCATGCCTTTGCTCATGTTGAATTCTCTCTTTAATTCAACTTAGTTAAGATCCATTTCAATGGCACATGCTTACTGCAACTTTCCAGAATGCTCAAAATCAATTGCTCACATCTTTATATGAATATATACATGCATACATACATACATATATATGTAATGACATATATATAATATATATATAATATATACGTAATGGCAGCACATTGCACAGCACAAATTATATAAAATAAAAACATTGCTTTTGACTTTCACGTCTCATTTTTAGACTCTATGACTGACTCTGTATCCTTAGATAATTTACTCTGCAAATATAGCCTCAATTCAGAAATTAGAACATAAAGTTCCCAAAATTTCAGAATCTCCAAAAATAACACAGGATGTTTGGCAATAGAAGAAGCTATGATTATTTTCTTTTTATTGATTATTCCAGGGAGACAAGAAAGGAAAACGCAATAGGGAATTCTTTCCAGAGTTAACATTTCCAAAAGATGTCTTTGAGGTTTGGGATGCTCTAAATGTTAACAGACTCTGCTTTTGATATTTTTGCATAAGTTTGGAGGCTTGCTTACTAAGATATCTCACATGTAGTTTTCCACACTTTTCCAACTATCTAGTCTCCCCCCAGTTCCCTGTTTTTAGAAGTTGTTATTCACTCTTCTATTATAATTATACCACCTCTTTGCATAGTGCTCTTGAGAAAGCAATAAAATAGCTCGTTTGGCTCCTTCTGTAAAATGTGAATATGACCCCCATAAAATGCCCACTCCTCATTGAATTATCAACATAGGGTAATCAAGTTGATTCCAAGAATCAGCAGCAATTTGTCTTCTTCACTAGTAGTAGAGTAGATTGCCAGTTTATGTTGACTACCCTCAACATGGCTTCAAGAATCCAATCTCGGGCCTCCCTGGTGGCATAACGGGTTAAGCGCTGCACTGTGAAGCTGTCCGCGGTTGTGGCGCCAGTTAGATGCCCCCAGGAGATTCCAACATCTCGCTGCAGACTTCTGCCTCGCCTGCTGCTCCCCTCAGCACTGTATTTCTGTCTATCTGCCTGTTCTCTTCCTCACTCTGTCTCTGGTGAACCCTCTCACCACCCCACACCTCTGACCTATACCCCAGATTGTATGCAAAAATAAAAATAAATCTTAAAAAAAAGAATCCAATATCTTTTCTAGCCTCTCTCACATCTCAAGTCCTCTGTGAAGTTCCTGAAATTTCTGTTGCCAGCCTGCAAGTGAAGGAAGTTGCATCCTCACCCTTGTATCCTCCAAGTGGATGCAAGAAGCTAACTGAAAGCATCTTGAACTTGAACTTAGAGAACTGAACTAACTTTGGACTACTACTTAACACAGACATGTTCAGTTGGGCTTCACACAAATAAGTCAACTGCTTACTTAAAAACAATGAATGATCTCTGCAGAAATATAATGAATCCAAAATGCATACAACATAGCATGCAGAATGTTCTACACACGACGAAAGTCATGTAGAACATGAAGAACAAGGAAAAATATTTGCAACAGATTATCAACCTTGAGATTATGCAGATATTAGAACTATTAGAAAAGTATTATCAAGTCCATTGTAAGTAAATATTAAATGAAATAGTTAAATGTGCTGATAACAAACTTACGATACATAAAAAGTAAATCTCAGCTAAGAAATAGATAGCATGAAAAAGAAATAATATGATATTTAAGACCTGTAAAATACAAAACCTGAAACAAATATTTCAGAAGATTGATTTGATAATAACTTAGCAATAAAAAGGAAGTAATCAGTCAATATAAATATGTCATGCAATCTAAATACAAGAAAAAAATAGAATAAACAGAGTCTAAGCATACTGGGGACAATTTCAAAAAGTTTAGAAGAGAGGAAATAGGAGACGAATATTGAAAGAATTAGTATCCCAAACTCCTCAAATTTATTATAAAACAAATGGATTCATAGTCCAGTAAACACTAAACATGATAGTACATTTGATGGGAACCACATATAGGTATATCATAATTGAATTTTTAAAACACAATATAAAAAGTTTGAAAGTAAGCAATGAATATCAATATATTACTACACACAGGAGAATAAAAACTTGGATGACTGTAGAATTCTGATTAGAAACTGAGGATATCAAAAGACGGTAGAATAGAATCTTTAAAAGACAAAGAAAGGATTTATCTGTCAACCCAGAATTTTGTAAGTGGCAAAGATGCTCAACTAAAAGTTTTTATCACAAAGGGAAAGGACAGAGGAAAACTAGACTCTTCAGGAATAAATAAAGAGCACTTGGGGGGCCTCCCTGGTGGCGCAGCGGTTGAGCGCTGCGCTGTGGAACTGTTGGCAGCGCGTGATGCGAGTTCGAAGCCCAGCCGGGGAGAATCCCACATGGTGCGGCAGACCTCTCCTGCCTCACTCGCTGCTCCCCTCAGCAGTGTATTTCTGATCTGCCTGTTCTGCTACCCGCTCTGTCTCTGGTGAACCCTCTTGCCACCCCATGCCTCTGGCCTGTACCCCAGCTTGTATGCATAAATAAATAAATCTTAAAAAAAAAGAGCACTTGATATGGCAACTTAAAATAGTATTATTCTCTTAGTGTCTTTAAAAAATGCATATGTTGTTTAAAGGAAAAACTATATATTGTCTTATAATTTAATGCAAGTGGATGTAATACTTTTGACAACTATAACAAAAAAGGAGGCAAGCAGATTAAAGAGCTTACAAGTTTGCAGATTTCTACATTTTACATGAAATATTAAGATGTAAATTATCAATATTTGTAGAAATTGAAAATTTAAGATTGGAATCCCAATAGCAGTCTATTATAACCCTATAACACCCCGTGGCCCGTGGCCAGGTTCAGCTATTTCTTTCTACTTTCATGTATTCTATGGTGCTGTCCCAACTAGCTACTTAGTGTACAATTTCACGGTGACTCTTTCCATAGTCTCTCAGACACATGAAATTGCTGGGCTGACAGTCAGAAGAGTTAGAAGGAAATGAGGTAAATAATAGATTAGACTTGAATAAAACACATATGAAAAATAAAAGCAACTCAGTCCTGTCATTGAGTTAAAAAATACTCTGACTACTATTGCTACTGTTATTCTATTTATAATATATTGTAAATCTGAAGTTATTTTATTGTTTTGTAATGCCATTTTTTTTATCTTTGGCAATAGTGAACTAAGAAAATGAAAGAGCACATTTCATTTAAAAACTTATCAAAATCTCATCTCTTATAAAAGTTGATCAAACATAAATTTTAAAAAATTATCAAAATTTACTTTCACTGCATGAAAACAAGAAGACAAAAGTTGCTAGAGAGGTACCAGAATATGTTATTATAGCTAGTACTTGATCTCAATTGCTTTGGCTAGAAATTCCAGTACAGAGCTGAATGGAAATAAGGAGATCAGACATCTTTGTCTCATTTATCTTAATTAGAAAATTCAATGTATGGCTTTTACTATAAAAATTTTGGACATACTCATAGTTTTATATTTATCTTTTAAACACAAATGGGTGTAGAATTTTACCAAATGCTTTTCTACATATGTCATAGGGGTCATATGATTTTTTCTTTATTTTTATAGTGTGTCAATAACATTGACATGTTTTCAAATGTTAGTCAGCAACACAGATTCTGATCATCTTTACACCTGAATGATTATCTTAAATGTCACTGAATTTGACTCATTAATATTGAGAATTTTTATATCAAAGCTACTTTAGATATCCAAAATAATACAATCTATTTTTCTTTTTATATATAGATATTTCTGAATGACATATTTTTTAAGACTTATTTATTTATGCATACAAGCTGGGGTAATGGCCAGAGGCATGGGGTGGCGAGAAGGTTCACCAGAGACAGAGCGGGGAGCGGAACAGGCAGATCAACAGAAATCCACTGCTGAGGGGAGCAGCGGGTGAAGCAGGAGAGGTCTGCCGTGCCATGTGGGAATCTCCCTGGCCGGGCGTCGAACTCGCGTCGCTGCTGCCGACAGCTCCACAGCACAGCGCTTAACCGCTGCACCACCAGGGAGGCCCTGAATGACATAATTTTATCATTTATTCACCATTTTTCTTTTTCAAAATTTCCTATTATGAAGTTAAGTTATATGGTGCCCCTAACAGTGAATAAAAGAGCAAAAAATCACAAGGGGAACATAATAAAATATCACAGAGTGAAACAGGAGGATCACAGTTCAAAGGCTCAGAAGAATAGCAAAGCCCTGGGAGTGATATGGAAACTGTCAACAGGGATTGACAATAAAACATCAAAAACAACTTGATATCTTCAACAAGGAAGAAGAAGTCATAGTCTTAGGGAAACAAGTGAAGAATACCTTATGCCAATGAAAGAGAGCTGGAAATGCAACCGAATAAGTTAAGGAATAAAGAAGATGAGATATCCAGAGAGGGCGATGAACAGAGAAAGATTTATAAGGCATCAGAACTACTGAGAAATAGACTTAAAATCCATCTCCAAAATAAAAAATAACAGGACTGAAATACTGAAGTGGAAAATCATAAAATCAGTAGGACTTCCTGTTAAAATAGCAATTTAAAACTAAATATTTAACTTGTCCCTCTATCAACTCCACTGAAATGAATAATGAAATAAAAATTGGAGGAAATAAGTATCACCACTTGAAACTTAGGAAATATCATGCCTAAAGGCCAAATAAAAATCCAAAGATCATGAACTAGAGTGTAAAAGTTCTGGATAAAATAAAGGGTCTGTAATCTCTTACAAAGCTGCTTGTGATTATGAGTGGATGCCAAGCCTGCAGCCAACATCATTCCAAGTTGTGAAAGGCAGGGCCTAAAGGCAACCTGGGCCATTGCGTAACTGGCTCAGTTCCAATGCAGCCCTTCCAGGGCCAGTGGTAACCCGCAGGGCACACCTACCTATTCTTGCGGACACTGAATGAAAGAAAGGAGCAGATCTTACTTGCTCTTTTGTGTTCTTGGAACACTATGTTCCCATGTACAAAAGAGTTGGAAAATTTAAACATGTTTCTTTCACTCATCCAGCCTAGAAATCTGTACAAAGGTCTGTGTGGTCTTTAATCAAGTGCATCTTGATTCCCAATGTTACATAACAATGGACCTCCCTTTCATGAGAGTGAACAGAAAAATAAAGTATGTTGTGAAGAAACTTAGGAGTAAGATTAAATGTTACAGGTTTTTCTAAGAAAAAAACGCAAGAAATACTTTCACTTCATGTATTTAGCAATATTTGTATTCAAAATAAATGTGTAAAAAAAAAAGATGAACAATCGCCCAATATTGTTTTCTTTTTTTTTTTTTGAATATGATGAATTTTATTTTTTTTTTCCATTTTTTTTTATTGTTATTTGTGTCTTTTACATTTTGTATTCCCCTTGGGCAGCCCACCACCAATTCACCCGTGATCCATCTCCATGGTCCCCTGTATTCTCCTCTCTTCCATTTTGTGCCCTTATCCTCCCCTCCCCCCCCAATATTGTTTTCTGATGAAAAATTTGATAAAAAAAATTTGATCGAAAAGTGTGAAGTCAATCAAGGTAGAGAAAATCACATTAGAAACTGTAGAACAAATAGTGGATAAAAAATCTGGTTTGTGGGTCTCCCTGGTGGCACTGCGCTGCGCTGTGGAGCTGTCCATAGCCGCCACGCGAGTTTGACACGTGGCCAGGGAGATTCTCACATGGCGCTACAGACCTCTTCTGCTGCGCACGCTGACCCCCTCAGCAGAATTCAGAAAAGGATAATGAGATACATATAAGTTCAAAAATAGATCAGTGAATACCAAGTATTTATGCAGAAAGACACACCTATTCAAGAAAATGACTACCATGGGTGCCTTGGTGGTGGGTGTGGTGTGGTAACATAGATCTAAGGAAGTGTAATACTGTATCTCTGAATCACATGCAATGTTGTAAACCAATGTTACCTCAATTAAAAAAAAAAAAAAAGGGGGTCTCCCTGGTTAAGTCTCAGCACTATCACCAGATGACTGGAGTTTGATCCCTAGCCAAGGAGCTAACCCACACAGCACAGCAGACCTCTCCTGTCTTGCCTACTGCTCCCCTCAGCATGCATTTCAGTCAATCTACCTGTTCTGTTCCCCACGCTGTCTCTGCTGAAT
Source organism: Scalopus aquaticus (assembly GCA_004024925.1). Classification (NCBI taxonomy): domain Eukaryota; kingdom Metazoa; phylum Chordata; class Mammalia; order Eulipotyphla; family Talpidae; genus Scalopus; species Scalopus aquaticus. The sequence continues at coordinate 20,224 of PVIJ01008263.1, forward strand.
CCTCTCACTCCCCTGCACCTCAGTTTTCCTGCACATAAATAAATGAATCCTTAAAAAAAAAAAAAAAAAGAAAATGACTACAGGAAAGATGAATAAGAAAGAAATAAAAATATTTTCTATTAAATTGAAGATTGAGGCCTCACACTGAAAATATTTATTAAAGATAGACTACCCAAACTGGTGATGGGAAACTTTCTGAATTTAATATAAGATGGAAAAATGGAATCTGAATTTTCATTTTAAATGATTCAGTGAGCATATTTTCCTACCCTTTTTCTCAAAAATCTCATGAAAATGACAAAATTACTCTGATATGGAAATAACATGATAATTCTAAAATATTAAGAATACTCTCCAAAGCAAAATAGATTATTTTTTTAAGATACTAAGCTAACAGAATAATGTTGATCCCTAAGCTTAGTATAGTTGAAGAAACTTGAAATCTATAAAAACAAAAGAAGTTCAACCTCTAAAAATTTACTTTTTCAAAAAAATCCCTCAAAATGAAGATCACAGTAAGGAGGGCAAAAGCTGGAACAGAATGTGAGCCCTCTTACTGGGCAGTTAGGTAAAGGATTACAAAATTGTTGCTGCAATCTCCTGCTTTCAGGCCTGTTGTCTGCTATGTTTCCCAACAGGATAAAACCTGCTGATCCATATTTATAGAGTGGGGATTCTGTGATGTGCCCTAAAGGGGAAGTGGGGCAGGGGTTGGACTCACTATGGAAACAGGGCCACTAACATTGTCCCAGATATAGGCTCCTTCTGCTTTTAACTTCCTGTCCACCTGATACAATGCCTCAGCTCTCAGTCCTGTGCCAACAGCGATCACACATGCCATGGAAACTCCCATGTACAACGATCACAGCATAATCTGTGAACTCATTAATACATGAAAATAAGCCAAAAAAAAGTCACCATACACTGGAGGGAAAAAATAATTTAAAAAACTTAACACCATGAAAAGGAAAAATCAAAATGAACGAACAGGAAAACTAACACCCTCAGTATCACAGTCATTATTGAACACAGAAAAAATTTCATTCCCTTGTATTCATATTTTCATGGAAAATATAAAAAAATAGAAATTACTTGATTCATTAAATTAAAAACATGATTACTAAGATTAAAAAATATGATTACAACACAAACGTTGGATAATAGAATTGTCATAGATCAAGATTATTTTGGGAATGTGAAATAAAGCTGTAGGGGCCTCCCTGGTGGCACAGCGGTTAAGCACTGTGCTGTGGAGCTGTCGGCAGCAGCAATGCGAGTTCCACGCCCAGCCAGGGAGATTCCCACATGGTGCTGCAGACCTCTCCTGCCTCACCCGCTGCTCCCCTCAGCAGTGTATTTCCGTTGATTTGCCTGTGCTGCTCCCCACTCTGTCTCTGGTGAACGCTCTCGCCGCCCCACGCCTCTGGCCTGTACCCCAGCTTGTATGCATAAATAAATAAATCTTTTAAAAAAAAGGAAATAAAGCTGTAAAGTTATCCCAATGTACAATTTAAAAAACCAAAATAATAAAAATTGAAGACACAAACCAGAGGAAATGGAGGTTATATCTGTAATAGCTAATATCCTTTTGGAATTCAGACCGACAGCCAATTTCTCAACTAAAACACTGAATTCTAGAAAAGAACAAACTAGGATGAAGGACTGTGAGCTAAAATATCCTATTCCTATCAAAAACTTTGATCTAAATATGAGGAAGAAATAGGTTTTTAAACATCAATGGAGAAACCATATAGCTTACACATCCTTTTTCTTACACACACACACAAGAATTAATTAACATACCCCTGAAAACTGATATGAGAGAATATATAATGAAAAAATAATTAACTTCAGATAGTTACAGATAATAAAGCTGTGGAACTTAATTCACTTGTTAAGAAAGTATTCTCCAAAAAATAAGGACCCAGAATGAAAAAACATATTCAGAAAATACTAAGACTTTTGCCTTGTTCTATGAGAGCTTAGGGATGGGAGCTAGTTAGCAATCCAGTTGTGGTATTATAGGAAGTTCTATGTGAAATGCATTTGCTTAAAAGTTAATGCAACAATGAGTAGAAGAGTTATATGGAGTAGGAAGTCCGATCTATAAGAACAACAGCAAGAGGATGGTCTAACAAAACTTAGGAAAAGGGAAAAGAATCCATAATAAATTAATGAAATAACATTTAATAAAAAGAAAACAGTCTGAATCTAGAAATGCTGTTGACTATATTTAATGAAAATACTCTCATTTAAAACCACCTGGAAGTATCAGATAAAAATTCAATGAAGACTCTATTACGTGCTTAACTGAACTCTCCAGAATGTGAAAGAAATCTTTGTAGTAACCCACCTAAAGAAAAAACTAGTAATTAGAATCATAAGCTACAACTTAAGATCAGGCAAATCTAAGGGCATTTTCCAGTTATAGTAAATCTAGGCTTGGCTCTTAACCTCAAGGTCTTTGGGAGAACATGGCTTCACTGAATATAGGTCAGAGTTAGACTGAATCACACTATAAATCCCTTAAAGGGTTACACCTTCAGAGAAAGGGATCCAAAGACAGATAACAAGAAAGCTTGATTGCCTTAATCATTCCACTGGGTAAATAAAATTATTTGTTTCCAAGTCATATTTGCAGTGATGCCCATACACAGGTAAAGGGGTTAAATTTATATGAATACTTGACAAAGTACAAATTCTGGATATGAAGTGAGAGTGTTACAGGTCTTCAGCACCCCTTTCAGGAGTGAAAAGGAGCCAACCTTCTTAGCTTTGTCACAAATATGTAGTGAAAACGAACTCACACACAGAAAGAAGCCACTATGAGATAAAGCAAACTGAAGCAGCAATCAAAGGAATTAAATCTTCAAGGAGTTTAGACAGATGTTAGGAATAATTAGACACCAAACATGAAACCTTTACTTAACAATAGAAGAGAATACAAAATAGAGAAAAGAAGGTACTATTTATGAAGAACATGAGTATTTGAAAAATAAACAAAATCAGACTAGTAAAAATTATAAATTACACTAATTTAAAGCAAGAACTCAGTGACTTGATTAAACATGAGAATATATACAGGTGGATAGGAAAATTAATAGATTGTCTCAAGAAATTATCCAAGAGCAGCTCTCCTCCTCAGACTGCCTGCCCATGTCTATGCAGGCTTCTCTTTCTTAAACCTACCACTTCCCAACACCACACTGCTCCCCACCTGTGACAACGTAGGTGTTTCTCTTCGCCAGCCATTTCCCTTTGCAAAGCAGCAAACACAGCTCTTTCTACACAATTGTGTCTGTGTGAGTGTCCTTTCCTTTTTTATATAAAATAAACCTGCCCTTTTGTAAATATCTAAATATCTATCTATATATGTACACACACACACACACACACACACACACACACACACTTATGAATTATCCAAGAGGCAGCACAGAAATTAAGCATACGAACGATAGGTGGAAGCACAGTGGTGGAAAGACTGATACAGACCAACACAAACTGGGGTCCCAAAAATAAAGAAAAGAGTGCATGAAGGAAATACAATATATAATGGGTTAATTCTATAATTAATAAAATACTTTGTTCTTCAAGTCCTGAAAGTAAAACAAACTCTAATCAGGGAAAAAAGTCATACCTAGGTATTAGTTAAGGTGGTTGCCACAGCAAGATGCTTAATGATTCAAACCCGATAAAAGGTTTTTCTTGATGACATAAATTTCAAAATGAAAATGTTGATTAACAGTGTCATCTATCATGTCTACTAAAAAATAGTCCATCGATGACAACAAACTGAAAAGAAGGATGAGAAAGTACAGCTGTGAACTCAGAAACAGTAAGGAAAGGTCATTGATAAATTCAGAATGTTTTATCTGATACATCTTACCCTTTTTGCCATGAAATATTTATTTTTCCTTCCCTTTATACAAAGGGATACCCAAAATGCCTATCCTGTCCTTGAATCTGTTTCAAACTTCAGGATTGGCAGATGATTCTCATTCCTTTCAATCAGGTTTGTTTATAGCTCCCAGTGGATCAGTGAGCTATGAATAAAAACAATATGCTACCTGCCATCTCCAGCCCACACTGGTGAAGAAAAGGCCTGAAGTACCCTAAGAAACACACTGATTGTCAGAAGATAAGACACTGTAGGAATAATGAAACCAGACTGGGCAGGCTTTGTGGAAACCACCTCCTTGATTGTGGGGAAAATATGTTGGAGAGATTTTCATTCTTCTCTATGGTCTATCTGAAGTATGTGAGAACTCACACAGGTGTTATTATAATACTTTACAATTCCAAAACTAGAATATTAACTTCAGTACGAGGGCAAAAACAAATTATCACCAAAGCTGAAAATAAAACAGTGAAAGAGAATCAGAGAATTTCACATATATTTAAGAAGTTGACAAACACAAAGGTAAACATTGGTTCTAATAGCCAGAATTAGAACGTAACCTAAATATTGCCAGTAGGAAAGCGACAGACTTTATTTCATACCCCTAAAAATGAGTACTGTGACATTATTAAAAACATACATATATCTGTATCTAACAATTAGACAGATCTTAAGATACATTGTTAAATTTAAAAAGGCATTTTAGAGAACAAATTCATATGGAATAGTCTCTCCCCTTAAAAATTTATTATGAATAATTTATATGCAAATATATAACTGAAAGGACACGACCTGTCTGATGACAGTAGTTAAAATTTGATAGGGGAACACTATTTATGGAAAAAGAACAATTTCTATGTTGCTTCAGAGGTGTCCTACAAAACTAGGTGACTACATTCTTCACAGTTAAGCACCAGGGGGTTAGAGAGTACCATAAATAGGTCACTCAGGGCGAAATCATTTCCTTGACAACCACAGGACAGACATTTATCTTCCATACAGTTGTAGGTGTTAATGGACACGTAGTTTTTCTTCCACTCTCCCCTTCTTCACAAATCCCCTCAGAAATGTCTAATCTAAACCGAGAGCTGGGCCACCAAAACTTGTGGCCAGAGTGTGAGAAGCGTGGGATTTGGTCACTGGCGGAGGCTGTCTATAATAGTCCTGTGTGCTCTTACAAACTAGTCATTAGCGGACACCTTTAAATAAAGCTTTGTTTGGCTTTGCTTGTCTATTTTCTCCTAACCACAGAACCTGAAAGGAGACATTCTCAACTCAAAAAGTGAGATAAGGAAGAAACTAAATAAAATAGAAGAAAGACATAGCTGGAATATTGGAATTAAATAATGAAAAAATAGACTTTATAAATAAACTTTGAACTTTCTTTCCCTTAAAAGTTAGCAAAAAAAAAAAATATATATATATATATATAAACATTCTGGTAAGTCAGACAAGAAAGCACTAACATATGTACACATACATATAAGTCAAAGTAATGATATTAGAAAACATCTTAAAGATGATTATATATAAATACACTTATAAAAGTGGATGAAATAATTACTTAAAAATAAAAATACTTAAAAATAACAAGCTAAACTTGGGAGATCATATAAAACTTAAATACACTTTTACTCATATTTACTAGATTCTGTTAGTCACATACTTTTAGACTGCAAAGTCAATCAAATCTCTACTTCAAAAACAATTTGACCCAAATGGTTTTATGCCAAAGTTTTGATGATAGGAAAAGTTTTCTGTGTGTTGTTTAAACTCTCATAAAAAGGACTTGTGAACTTGTAAGATAAAAATTGCATAAACATATAAAAAGAGATGAGCAGGTCATTGAACAGTATGTGAAAAGCTATCCATATATGCCAATTTCATGTATGTAGAAAGTATCTTTCCAAGTCACCAAGGAAAGAGATTATTTAATTAATCAGTATATAGCATTTGGATAATTTGCCATTCATTTGTGAGCAACATAATATTACCATATTATTGAAACAGATCCTAGACAGATTAAATAACTTTCATTTTTAATGCTGTCAAATACATTATAAAATGTGTTAGAACACATTTGCACGTTCTTATATAGGGTGAGATCATCCCTAATCAAAACCAAAATAATCTCAGATGCTACAAAGAAAATGATTGACAAATCTTATTGCATACAAACATATATGTATATTTGTTATATATTGATATAGAATTACAGGGAGTTATAGAAACTTAGTAAACAAGGCCAACAGGCAAGGAAGCCTGGAAAATGTAGTCCCCTGAAATATCGAAGAGAACAGGGAAAATAAGAAGAATGGATTTGGTAACAAATAAACAGACAGCTTCAAAGCACATTTTAGATTGAAGAATAGAGTTCATTTAATGAATGGATCAGTTCACACAAAAGGCAATTCTTATTGTCACTCCATAGCCCTGTCCATTGTCAGCAAGCTACTCAGTCCGAATCAGTGCTCTCAGTTATGGGAAAAGACAGTTTATAAAATAATGGCCTGAGTTTTTGTACTTAAGATCATCCATGTTTCAAATATGGAATGTTTCGCTTATGTGCAAGACAATAGTTAAAGCTGATTTCAGGCTGAGAAACATATCCTGCCTTACGGAAAAGCACATAATCACAACAGGCCACTTAAATTTGAAAGCTGGTTTGATATCTGCACAGCACTTTCAGTTGTGTTATCTCATTTAATCCTCTCAAAACTGTATTAGTCAGATAATATTGATCTTCTTTATCCAAGAGAAATAAAAGCACAGTGAGATTTAGACAACTTTCGAAAGGTCAGACAGTGATAGGAGTCAGGATTCAAATCCAGATCTTCCCGTGACATAGAAACAGTGATGTTTCTAGTTCACAGTGACCTCTCTCTGTTTGATCAATGGAGTTAAATATATTCTATAAACAAGGCTTAAAAGGGTAAATGATTTACAAGGGAATGTTATATAGGAAATCAGGGTATTTGGGGAAGAGGGGACTTGAGTCTCAGCCAGGAAGATAGCAGGCCACTTTTGGGCTACACGCCTGCAGAGGAGTGGATAGGCCAGCTCTTTCTAAGAAAAGGGGAGCTGGAGAAAAGGAAAGAGTTGGATTGGCAATACTGCAAGCACACACTTGCATAGCTGACTCTCTAGAGAGTAAGGTGACATTTATCCAGGGATCAATGACATTAGTACCCACTAGGCATAGGTAAGATTGGTAAGCTGTGGGGGTGCCTCTGTTTAGGGGTTTTTCACTTAGAACTAAGAACTGACAGTGGGCAGTCATGAGGTATGGTAGTTAAAGACACAGCCTCCAGAGCCCAGTTCTATCCTTTACCAGTTGCAGCATTTGGACAAGTTATTTCATTATTAACATTTAGTTTTATTATTTAAAATTGAAAAAAATATAGATACTAGCTGACAGGGCAGTTGGATGGGTTATAAAATTATATGAAGCATTTTACATATGAAGTGTCTAACACTAGTAACTAGCAGGTGTTCAATGTACAATTATTTTCTGAAGCATTTCCAGAAACAAGTGTTTTTAATTTTAGGTGATTTTTTTTTTTGTCTGATTTTGTTTCTTCATGTCATCGGTTGTGGTTTTGGTGGGAAGATGGGAAAAACTGAATGAGAGAATACTATATAATACCTAGTAAAATGCTCAAAGCCTCAAAGAAAATTAAACTATGCTATTATAATTTTAATTTTTAAAGTATTTAATTATATTGTAATTATATGCAATTTGATCATCTAAAATGGCAAAGCTCATGCAGCCAGTATATTTAATAATCTACAAATTACATTTCTTAACTCACTATTCTGGAAAATCTGCCTTAATTGATTTTCTGTTGATGACATTTGGAGAAGTACATTCTCCCTAATCTTCTATGAGAAAAGATAAAACAAGCTAGTCTTATGTAAAGTGTCTTGTCACAATGAGCCATTGCACTATCAACAATTATGGTTATATCCTAGACCAGGGGAAGTTCCCTACCCCATCTGCCTTCTTCTAAGGCTGGGCAAAGAAACAAATTGACACTAGAACAGAATAGTAGAAGAAAAGCCCAAAATTTAATAACATACACATGGAAGATTTACATGGTTGTAAACCCTGAAGAATAATAGAGTGGACCAGGGACATTTATCCTGTGTTTAGGGACCTGAGTGTCAAGAAGTGGTAGGAGCGGGGGCTTTATATGACACAGAAGAAAGGGGTTATCTCATCCTTACTCTGAGAGTAAGGATGAGGTTCCTAAATAGAGAGGACATGTTCACTAATAAACCTACAACTAGGTTAGACCCCCCCAGCCCCCAACCAGCTACATTCTTCTAGATCATAAATGGGAAATCAATGACTACTTCTTTGAAAGGGTGAAGGGCTTAGGCCAGTATAAAAGCTTCTCAGCTTCAAGGCATTTCATTGAGTTCAAAATGCCAGAGTAGTGTGGCTTGAGAAGACCAGTTCTAAGAATCTTGGAATGGTCTGATTTGGACACCTTCAATTATCAAGTTATTTAAATAAACAAGCCAGAATCCACAGCAACATTCAACCTTCCAGAGTCCCAACTACTTGCCTGGCGGGGGAACTGGTCTGTGCTTTTCTCCACCATCTTTGTGAATTCTGGGCTTGTCATGAGTTCAACACACCTGCCTCATCAGCCAACCCTCTCACCTCTCTGCCAGACTCTCCATGGTCTGCCAGACTCTCCATGGTCTGACCATCTCTGGATGTTAACCAGCCAGTCCCCCTCTCTGGGCCTGCACACATACTATTTAGCCTGGCAGGTTCTTTCCTCTTCTTTTGAGGCTAATGTCTCCCTAGATTTATGTCCCAGCTTAAATGCCAGCTCCTTTGATATTATAAACCCTTCTTAAATCCTTCTATAGCACCCTGAATATTTCATCATAGTCTTTATCCCTAATGCATTTAAATATTTATTTATGTAATTTTAACTTAATTACAGTCATCTCTGCTAACATGTATTTTTCACACTGAAAGCAAGTCTTTTTGGTTGTATGCTGTATTCTCAACATTTAGCCCAGCACCTGTTCATTAAATATTTGTGAATCAGGTGAATAAGTGAGGAAGCATGTATAAGAATCCAAAGCTATTTCACATTGAGCCTGATGCTCAAGCTTCAGAACTGCAGAGGCTTGGTGTGGAAACACAGATTTTCCATTTAATTGGCCTATGACTATGACTATGAGGAAGAAATTAAACACCTCTAAGCTTTGGTGTTTTCGCTAATAGAGAGGTAATATAGAACTGTCACATAAAGTTATTGTAAACTATCGATTAAATTGTGTTGGTCTCACAATACCTATTATAGACTGGCACACAACAAGTACTCAAAAATTTGCCATGCCCAAGAGTTACTATTTTTAAGAGTGAAGTAGAATAGAAATCTGAATACATCCATATATACAACTTGCATGGCTGACTAAAACCCAGACAACTGGTGTCATGGCAGAGGCAACATCAATGGCAGCTCAATTCTTTCTTAAAGTTGTTCAAGAGTGTAATTGATCCTGATAGAACATGGGAAGACCATCTGCTGCCTCTTCAAGCTTAGCCTGAGAGGCTAGATGCCATTCAAGTTGTGTCATACAGATCTTGCAGGAGGGCCGCTGGCTTCCTAAATAGAGTAAAATCCTGATCTTCAATTATGTCGTTTGAAACAATGGATGACGTCTTTCCTGCTGAGAGGACTCAGCAGGATCTTATAACCATCATCTTAGCAATTTGTAGTCACTAGTCAGGATTAGGAAAGAGAATATTCCAGCAGCATCTGATATAGATATACACATTAACTTCACATCTAAGTATAAATATGTAGCACATGCAACCTGGAATACTCATTAGAGACCTCCAGGGAGCAGTGGGATGGGGGAGTAGAGGGGCCATGCTTAAATATGTGTTGTATTCCTCCCTTTCCAACCTGTCTGCTAATTAAAAAGAAAAAAAAAGTAGCACTATACCTTACACAGGAGGAGACACCTGGTAGGAGACACCAATTTTTAGTTCTTTAGAACTTCTCCAATATATTCATTACAGATGCAGGTCTCCCCTTATATTTGCAAACACAATCATTTTATCTAAGTTCTTTTTTTTAACTGAGTTGATATTGGTTTACAACACTGAATTTGGTCCAGGGGTACAAGATTACGGCTTCTCAGATGGCTGTCACCACACCATACCATACTCACCACCAAGGCACCCCACCATCCCTTGTATCCCCATGTCCTTTTACCTCCCCCTTCCCTCTTAACCTCAGAAACTTCAGGGTATTTATTAATGTCCACTAGTTTCCAAAATTGTTTTATGTTCTCAAATTGTCTGCTATGTAAATGTGCAGTATTTGTTTTTATCCTTCTGACTTACTTTGCTACAAATAATTCTAGAGAATCTATTTGAATGTGTTCAGAGATCAACTTGGACAATTGCATTTTAAACCAATTTCCCATGTGCTTGTTTTTTTTATTTTTATTTTATTTTTACATACAAGCTGGGGTACAGGCCAGAGGCGTGGGGCGCAAGAGCGTTCACCAGAGGCAGAGTGGGGAGCAGAACAGGCAGATCAGAAATACACTGCTGAGGGGAGCAGCGGGCAAGGCAGGAGAGGTCTGCCGCGCCATGTGGGATTCTCCCTGGCCAGGCGTCGAACTCGCGTCGCCACTGCCGACAGCTCCACAGCGCAGCGCTTAACTGCTGCGCCACCAGGGAGGCCCTCCCATGTGCTTGTAATGTACATTTATACTTGACTAATGCTGTATTAAGCTGTAAATTATAATATTTAGGCACCCATGAGAAAGTAGTACAAAGGTTAATGCAAAAATATAAATGAAAGGATTTTGTTCTGTTAAAAAGGAAATGAAAATAGATAGCTTTTCAAAGAAGGAATCATAAATCATATTAACTGACAGAAGCTACCTAAATTCCAGGTCCTGTCATTGTGCCATGAAGTCTTGCTTAGATACCTCAACCCTATAGAGATAGCACATTACACTGCAGGTTCCTAAGTGGGGGAATATACCTCTATGATGCTCTTTTTGAAATAATATCAGGTCCAGTGATGACACTGGCATAGGGAGAGAGTACATTCCAGAAGGCATTCATTACAGGTGCACTGATCCCTCTCATGCCTGCTCCACATGCCATGGTGATTACCTGTGTTGACATATAAGCACATCTTCTATGGTATCTTATGCTTTCTATGCATTTCTTCATATTTTCAACAACCCTCCCGACTTGAAGAAGCTTCTCTATCTGAGGAAATATTCAGAGAAATAGTGACTTTTCCAATGGTCAAGCTCAGGGCACACCAAGTGGGAAAACCCCGCTTTCTTTTCAGGTGAACTGCTGTGGCAAAGAGCATGGACAAGGTTGAGGGTTGCTCGCCCGGGTCAGTAAAAGGCAGCATCAAAGGAATGATGTGAGATGTGAAAAAGAATCAATAACCATTCTTCAAAATAAGGCCTTTCAAACATGGCAAATGTCACTGGCTCTTGGCAACACTACTTGGGATTTATTCTCTCAAAAAGGGCACCACCACAGGGCTGGAATAAAGAAGCCCTGGCATGTTATTCTTTCAAATGGCAAAACGACAGAAAAGTGGGCACAGGAATTCAGACCCAGATGTAAATGTGCATAATTCTTTGGGGTGTTTTACTTTGTCTCCTCTTAAGGTGGCAGGAAAACTTGGGAGAGGGAACCTGAGGCAGAGGTGGAAGGAGGGGAAGGACGTAAGGCGCCTCAGCTGAACCTAGATGCGTTCACACACTCACGTTTCAGCTTCAAATGAACATCAAAAATGGGAGTCTCCTCTTTCCTCAACTGCTTCTGTCTTACATACTGCGGCTCAATTTTTACCTCCTCCCTCTTCTTCCTGTGCCCCTCTGAACATGTTACTCTCACTCTGATTATTCCTCTTCTCTGCTTCTCTTGTAGTAGGGGTCTCTGCTACAAGACCCCTGGGTTACTGTCCAGTTCCCGGACTCCTTGCTTCCAAGCACTCATCAAACTCCTATGAGCATAATGGCTCCAACACTTAGATCGCGTCATAGTATACCTCAGCTTAAGCATCTCTGAAGGCTTGCAAGGAGGGAGGACATTACACTAAAACCAGAAAGCAAACATTTGAATGTACATCCTACAGCTTTCCTAGGATGGCTTCTATTGCTTTTTCAGTCCCATCTCATATGTGAACTCCCAAATTGCTACAGTGTAACAACAGCTACCCCCAAATAGGCCATGCTTAAATATGTGTTGTGTTCCTCCCAACTGTCCACTTGGGGGGCCTCCCTGGTGGCGCAGGGGTTAAAATCTCAGTGTTATCAAACTATCTCCAACTGCCCACTTGGGCGCAATTTGTACTTGTCTGTTCTTCAAATACCAGTGTCTACAGTGCAGGACTTCATAGCAATTAAAAGAGCTACAGGTTCACACTGTGCATGGCTGGATCTCACAGACAAATGCTGAGATGATATTTACAAAAGAGAACATGTCATATGAATTCACCCATATGAAATTCAACAACAGACAAAATTCATCCATAGTGGCCTTGGAACTGACAGAATTAGCTAGGAAGGGGCACAAAGAAGCCTTCTTAGAAGATGAAAATCCCCTATCCAATATCGTGACCTGCACAGTAATTACAGGGGTAAAGGCACGGGCAAAAATTCATTGAACTAGACAGTGAAGGCGTGTACACATTACCGTACATGTTACAATACATCTCACTGAAGAAGAAAATAAATATCAACAGAGAAGTAACACTTTGGGGGAGGTCTTTTCTATGTTCAACTGGTCACCACATCCCAGTTTCTGCCCACAAAATAATCACCCTCCCTTTCTTTGTCCTTACTGTTTATTACAGCTATAACAGATGGGTCTTATTTGCGTCTTTTTTGCTCTTAGCCTGTGACATCTTTATAGAAAGAAATTGAGTAGTACTTTTTTTCATCCCCATCACTTAACACAGTGTTTTGTCAAATACTGTTGAATGAATGCAATAAAACAATCACAGATAGAACTTGAGCAGGTTCCCTTGAGTGTGAGGCCATTCCTGCCATAAACACCTCCCAACATGACCATGTATCTCTTAAAAGGCAGAATTCTAAACTGCAGTTCTCTTATTGCCCAGGTGTCTGGTAACAAACTGTGCTGTCTTTCCATTAAGAAGCTGAGTGAAAGCAAAATAATTTGTACTATACGATGACGTTCAGATCATGCTGCGCTGGGCCTAGAGAGCACATAGAGTGCGCCTTGTCAACTGCACAAACATTAGACTGGTTAGTTGGTGAAAGAAAGAAAAAATAATTTGTAGCTGTCAGTCAGTGAGTGAGATTTGCCTCACTTCTGAAATTTATTGACAGGCTCTAATAACTAGCACTTAAATTGTCTCTTTCGAAGAAAACAGCAGAAGCCAACAACTAGAAATATGAAGTCCCCCTCTGGTTCCCAAGCAAAACGGGAAGAGGCTATTGTGTTTGTATTGTTTTTATACCATTTTTGAATTTTAATAGACATTTTTGCTGTTGGAAGCTTTCCAAATGAGCTTGCTCTTTTTTCTTTATCACCGCAAGGTTAATACAGTCTGAGTGTTTTAGCAAGATTTACAGCACAGAGAGTCAGGGAGGGGGGCTGCGGGGAGAACAGTGATTGCCTGTAATAAAGAGGGTGTTGAAGACTCAGATTCAACAACCATTTTATTGAGGGACTCTTGGTGATGGACACTCGAACAAAACTGAATTCAAAGACTCTTCACAACAAAAGAGGGATTTATGCTGCCTAATTTACAGATGAGGAAATTGAGAATAGAGAAGTAAAATAATTACCCAATATCAAATATTAAGGCAAAATGAAAATTTTAATTATTATTGTTCATGCCAAATCATATTATGTATTTTTAAGTTCTTGATGCTATAGTAATTTCTAACAGTACAGATTTAATTTCTAGAAAGGGACAAGTTTCTTCCTATCTTCAAAACTTACCATATATGTTTACTTTATTCAGTAAGCTAGTCTCCCAGACATTTAAATTCTTAAATAGACCTTTAAATAAGGTATTAAAAAAATCTTACCCACATTAGGAAGGATACTCTGCTTTACAAAAAGTTCATAAATTCAATCTTACCCAAAATATACCTTCACAGAAATATTTAAAATAATATTTTTCCAAATATCTGGGCACTGTGACCACTTCAATTGACATAACTTTAACCATCGCAGTTCCATAAGAGTAAAGGGACATGTTTAGAATTCCAAGGACTTTTTTTTCCCCCACCTTTTGGGTATTATGGGATGTTTGAAAAGTTGCTATCAAATAATGATAAACTTGTGATTTATAAAGTAGGTAGAGTTGCATTGCATATGATGCCTATATTTCTTTTTTAATAAATATTTTATTTATTTACTTTTGTTATTCATATATTTTACAATATTGTGTGTTCCCCATAGGTTACCCATCACCTGTTCACCCATGAAGCCATCACCATAGTCCATTGTGCTCCCCTCTTCCCCCCTCTTGTGCCCTTACCTTCCCCTCCTCCCCTACTGAATGTTGCATTCTTATCTGGCTCCCCTATATTCCTGTTATAAGTGAAACCATTCGATATTTTTCTCTTTCTTTCTGGCTTATTTCACTGATCATGATCCCTTCCAGTTCCATCCACGTTGCTGTGAATTGCATGTGTTTGTCTTTTTTGAATGCTGAATGGTATTCCATTGTGTATATGTACCACATCTTCTTGATCCAGTCATCTATTTTTGGGCATATGGATTGTTTCCATACCTTAGCTATTGTAAACAGTGCTGCAATAAACATGTGGGTGCATGTATCCTTTTGGATTAGTGTTTTTGTATCCTTTGGGTAGATTTCCAGAAGTGGTATTGCCGGGTCATATGGAAGTTCCATTTCTAGCAGTTTGAGGAAACGCCACACAGCTTTCCATAGTGGTTGGATCAATTTGTGATGCCTATATTTCTAATTGAACAGATACTAATGACATTAACTGAGACAAATACAGAAAGAAAAATAGGATTTGGTTATGTTAAGTTTGAAATAGCCAGATGATGGCTAGATGTAAATACATATGAAGCATTGGAAACATAGAGGGGTGTGTGTGTGTGTGTGTGTGTGTGTGTGTGTGTGTGTGTGTGTGTAGCTTCAGTTTAAAGATACAAATTTTGGGATTATTATATAGTTGGTAAGTAAAATCATTCATTTGCAGGAACTAGAGAGCAAGGAAAGAGCTGAGGATGGCACTTGGGAGAGTATCAACTTTTTATACATTGAAAGAGAGCAGGGATATAGTAAAGGAAGAATTATCCAGAAAAAATAAAACCCTAGAATGGTAAATAAACATAAAGGATCTCTTAGACTGTGGAGGGGAGAAGAGATATTCATTTAAAGGAAGTATAGTAAATTATATAAAAAAATAACAAAGTCAACAAGGATATTCTTAGTAAA
This sequence comes from Scalopus aquaticus, assembly GCA_004024925.1. Lineage (NCBI taxonomy): Eukaryota > Metazoa > Chordata > Mammalia > Eulipotyphla > Talpidae > Scalopus > Scalopus aquaticus. The sequence goes on from PVIJ01008263.1 coordinate 35,593, forward strand.
CTATACTAAATACTTACAGGTATGAAAATATCTGACCTGGAAGATTGAGGGAGAAAGTAAATGAGCAGTCAAGGAAAAACATAGATGGAAATGAGAGGACTTTGATTATGAAAAAAAAAATGCTACAATGACAATGTCAATCATCAGTGCAAAGAGTGGAAGGAAGAAAGAATATGAAGTACACAGCAGAAGTGGTATGAAAAAGTAGACACACTATGAGAGGAATTGTTTGAAAATGAAATGGTAGAAGAAGTAAAGGATGGGCATTTTAAATGGTTTATGGAATTTCTATAACATATAGGTGGCATTTATTCTGTTCCCTTCTTTTCCTTCCAGATAGATGGTTGTCATAAACATAATACTCCTGACTTCTCATCAATCACTTATTCCCCATAGCTTATAAGTGAAATCACTTTCACCATTTCATTGGTAATGATGGAGACAATAAGCTCAGTGCTATGAGATAGAACCTTCCCTTCCTCTAAGAAGAAGACTGTGCCAGCCCAGACACAGTTTTCCACTGTTCTCTGCTAAGTTGACAACCTTGCAATGAATGGGCAAATGGGCAGGTCTATCTCTCTAATCCTGAGATTGGTTTTAGGTCCATGGTCTGCAGATATCTGTCACTCCATTGCCATTGTTACAAGTATAAGAGCTATGTTGAGACCCTTCTGCTAGATTTTGTCTTAACAGCTAATACATTCAGTTAATTGTACATGAATGAAAGGTGCTATTATTAGACACTTGATTCTTCATAAGAATTAAAGCAAAGACAATGTGTGCATGTGTTGTCATCTGCATCTAGACTGAGCTAGCTGAGGGCAAGGATCTGCTCTCCTCCCACTTTGTTTCCTATGTACCTCATGACCTACAAGAAGCAACCAAATAAATCAAGTTTAATTAATGATGAATACAATGTTTTCTAATTTCTACAACCTTCATCCACTCTTTCTTTTCTAAAAGGTTAGGCAAAAGTAAAATCAGAGAGCTTTAGCATACTAATATGAAAAACATTAACATTCTGTGTTATAAGAGGAGATCCTACAAATTATTAAGAAAACAATGACAGTAATCAGAAAGCAAGAGTAAAGAATGTGGATGAAGCACTTGACCTAGGGGAAATACAACAATTAGCAAACAATAATATGCAGCTTCATTCATATTGAAGAATGCAAACTAAACAACAATAATTTCATTTGTTTACAAAGATTAACGAGATTGATGATATCTAATGGTGGTGAGGATTCAGTGAAATAAGCGATGTCTATTGCACTTAAAAATACACATAATCTTAAATATATTAGGCAATGTGATCTTTTAAGCATTATTAGAAACAGCTTAGTGTTGATTAGTAAGGGATGTTTTCTAAAAAATTATGTTACAACTATCTTAAGGAATAGTCCAACCTTGATATTTCAACCTTGATAATGAAGTATCAAGAAACCTGTAGTCTTTATGTGGTGGAAATTATGGTGAGTGAAGATTATGTTTCTGTAGAATAGGAAGATAGGGATGGGCCCAGAAATCCTAATTCCTAGTATGCATGTGCCCATGCACATTTCTGAAGCTGGAGAAATCGGATTGATTACTTACTCTTCTTATACTGTTCCCACTTCAATTCCACCCACAAGCACAGCTTCTATCTCTGCCTCCCCTGCCTCAGTAAATCCACTCTTGCACACTCCCCAGTCTTTATCATGAACATCTCCATTTTCCCTGTTCACAGCTGAATCCCCTTTAACTCTCCAAGCATAATATCACCTGCAATCTTGCCTTTCACAATTGTTCCTTTCTTTGTGGATTATTTCCCCGGTTTACATGCAACTCTCCACACATTTCACCTCCCTCTGCATGTCACCATGCAAAACTTTGTCTATTAATTTCTGAAGCACAGTTATCTTTTCACTCATCACACTATTACCCTTATTTTTTAGGTAAGTAAACTGAGGTATGGAGCAGTGAAGGATCTTGACCAAAGTCATACAGCTCATAAATTTCAGAGGTGAGACACAAACTTGATTTCTCTTACTGAAAAATCAAATTCTTTTAACAATATTGCACCATTTCTTATGTAAGGATGCTCCACAAGCTCCTGGAGGTGAACAACTCCCTGCCTTTATCAGCAGCCTATTTCCCAGCTGTTTCCACATGGCTGACACCAAGCCTTTACTGAGATCCCTGCTAGAAGTGGTAGTGGAACCAAACATCAGATCAGGATGCCATTCACTGGGCAGCAGAGTCAGGGAGGGATGGGTGCCAGTGTCTGTGACTTCTGTGTTTTAATATTCACTTAACTTTGTAGAGAGTAATTATATTCTACTCATTCTACACCAGCTGGTATTTACTTCATCCTCCATCAGGCATCAACAGAGCATGGGGCTACAAGACAGAAATATTACTCTGGCGAGCATAAATATTTCATTTTTCACACCACAAATGCGTTGATGATTTATTAATTAGCCTAAAGGCTGCTGTCTCTGCAGAGCTGAAAACTAAGCTTTTCTGCACTGTGGATTGGGTCTGTCTGGGGCAAAGTGCTTGTGGGTACTGCTCAGGCAGGAACTTAGCCCAGGTTTGGCAGACAGCCTCCAGAATGCCCATTCCAACTTCACAAGCCCAGTCTTGACTTTGATTGCCCAGAGAATCCCTGCAGAGAACTTCTCCAATTTAAGAAGTATCTTATGTATATTTTTTCCAGAAAATGTAGCTGGGACCAGAGCCAACTGGTTTACCTACCAGCTGGCTGTTGAGATGAAGCTGCCAAATTGCTAAGGGGTCAATGCCTGCCTTTGACACAGCTTTTGAGCCTACATGACTCACCTTATATTTGGATATTCAGAAGACCCAAAAGAGTCTTTCACCTTGAACTTCAACCACAAATGTCAGGTCAGTGACAGAACTCAGGGCCCTCTATTTTATAACTGTCTAAACACTGTCTGTAAGAGGAATACTTATCAGGAATAGAGCATTCATGTGACAGAGGTCCAACCCATCTGGGACCTACATACCCACATCAAGCATCTCCCTGAGCTCTCTAAAGAAACTTTCATCTGGATTCAGAATAAATTGTAAATTGCTGAAAGAAAGACTAAAAAGGAGCCTAAAAAATAGAAACAAAAGCATCCAAATTGGACAGGAAGAAGTAAAACTACCACTATTTGCAGATGGCATGATATCATATATGAAAAGCCATAAAGAATAAGTCAAAAAACCTGTTAGAGCTAATAAAAAATTCAGTAAAATTGCAGCACATGAAATCAATACACAAAAATCTGTTGTTTTGATATACTAATAATTAACTATAAAATAGAAAAATTAAGAAAACAATTCCATTTTCAATTTCATCAAAAAGAATAGAATGCCTAGGAATAAATTTATTCAAAGAGGGAAATGAACCATACACTAAAAACTGTAAAATGCTGAAGAATGAAACTGAAGAAGAAACAAAGACACACTATGGTCATAGACTGGAAGAATTAATATTGTTAAAATGTCTGCATTACCCCAAAGAATCTACAGATTTAATGCAATCTCTATCAAATACCAATGACAGTTTCCCGGTAATTTTTATAGAAACAGAAGAAACAATACTAAATTTTGTGTGGAGCCACAAAGGTTCCCAAGTGGCCAAAGCAATCTTGAAAGAGAATAACAAAGCTTCATGCTGATATCAAACTATATTACAAAGCTATAGTAACAAAACAGTGTGGTAGTAACATAAAAATAGACATAAATCAATGCAACAGAATAGATAGTCCAGGAATAAGCTCACGCATTTATGGTCAACTAATTTTCAACTAAGGATCCAAGAATATACTATGGAGGAAGGATAGTTTCTTTACTAAATGGTGATGGGGAAACTACAGACATTTGCAAATGAACAAACCAGACCACCATTATATACACAAAAATTACATGAGTTACACAAAAATTAACTCATATGATCCCAAACCGTAAGGGGTCTACAACAAACAAACAAACAAAACCAGTAAATACTTTGAATTTGATCTTGGGGATGATTTTTAGGATTTCACTTAAAAAAGAAAGAGAAGAAAAGCAAAAAATAAACAAGTGGGTTTACATCAAACTAAATAGTTTTCTACACTGATAGGCAATCACCAACAAAATGGAAAGACAACATAATTAATATAAGAAAATATATACTAATCATATATCTGACAAGGGGGTAATATACAAAATATATAAAGGATTCATACAACTCAATAGCAATAACAAACAATCTGAATTAAAAATGGGCAAATGATCTGAATAGATATTTTCCCTGATGAATACACAAAAATGTAGATGGTCAACTGAAAGAGAAGATGTTTAAGGTAACAAATCATCAGAAAAACAAATCAAAACCATGAGATACTGTCTCATAGTTCTTAAAAGGGTTATTCGAAAAAAAAAAAACAAGAAATAACAAATGTTGGTGAGGCTATTCAACACTAACTTGGAAAGATATCTGTTCACTGCAGAATTATTTATAATTGCAAAATCATGAAAACAACCCAAGTTTTCATGGGTGGAGGAATTGTTGAAGAAAATATCATACACGCACACATACACACACACAGAGATACTTTTCAGTAATAAAAAAGAATGAAATTTTGCCATTTGTGAAAACATATATGGACCTTGAGGACATTATGCTAAATGAAATAATCTAGACAAAGACAAATGATCTCACTTATATGTGGAATCTAAAAAAATACAAACCACAACAAAAACAAGCTCATATATTCAGAGAACAGACTGGTGGTAGCCAGGGGATATGTGAAATGAGTGAAGGAAGTGAAAAGGTACAAACTCCCAGATTTGAAATAAAAGTCATGAGGATGTAATGTGCAACATGTGACTATAGATAATAATACTGAATTGCATATTTGAAAGTTGATAAAAGAATAAATCTTTTTTTAAGTTATGTTTTGTTATTGAAGGAGCATTGTTTTACCACACTGTAAATGAGTTAGAGTGATAGGTTCACATCTTCTCAGATACATATGTACACACCACATCCATTAGAGCACCCATAGTCCTTTAACATAGTCCTAGTCCATAGTCTATAGTCCTATTTCTAGGGTTTGCTTTGGTTTCATTTTGTTTCTCCATATCCTACTCATCAGTGAAATCATCCAGTATTTTTATATCTCCTTCTGACTTACTTTACTTAGCATAATTCCCTCCAGTTCCATAAATGTTGTCTCAAATGGCAAGAGTTCATCTTTGCTTTACACATAGAGCTGAGTAGTATTCCATAGAGTACATATACCACATCTTCTTAATCCACTCCTCTGCAATTGGGGACTTAGATTGTTTCTATAACTTGCCTACTATACCTAGTGCTGCAGTGAAAATAGGAGAGCATATATCCCTTTACATTAGTGTTTTTGATTCCTTTTGGCAAATACCTAGGAGTGTTATTTCTGGGTCACATGCACATGGTATATCGATTTTTTTTTTTAGGAAATGCATATTATTTTACATAGAGGCTGGACCAGTCTATTTTAGTCCCACAAGCAGTATTTGAAGTTTCATTTCCTCAACACCATACCCAACATTTGTTATCAGGATTTATTTTTAAAGATTTATTTATTTATACATACAAGCTGGGGTACAGGCCAGAGGTGTGGGGCAGCAAGAGGGTTCACCAGAGACAGAGAGGGGAGCAGAACACTCAGATCAGAAATACAGTGCTGAGGGAAGCAGCGGGCGAGGCAGGAGAGGTCTGCCGCACCATGTGGGATTCTCCCAGGCTGGGCGTCGAACCCGCATCGCGGGCTGCAGACAGCTCCACAGTGCAGCGCTCAACCACTGCGCCACCAGGGAGGCCCTGTTATCAGGATTTTTGATATGGGACATTCTCATGGGAGTAAGGTGGTAATTCATTATGATTTTGTTTTGTATTCCCCTGATGACAAGTGATGTTGAGAAAGTTTTGTGTGCCTATTGGCCATCTGTATGTCTTCTTTAAAAAGGTGTCTACTGGACCATCCCTGGTGGTGCAACTGGTTAAGCGGGTTAAGCACAGCTCTGTAGAGCAGTCAGTGGCTGGGGTATGAGTTTGATGCCTGGCCAGGGAGATTCCCACATGGCGCAGCAGACCTCTCCTGCCTGGCCTGCTGCTTTTCTCAGCAGTGTATTTCCATCAATCTTCCTGTTTTACGACCCCACTCTGTCTCTGGCGAACCCTCTCACCGCCCCACACCTCTGGCCTGCACCCCAGATTGTATACAAAAATAAATAAATCTTTAAAAAAATAAAATTGTCTCTTTGGCTCTGGCTTGTCTACCCTTTTTTAAAAAAATATATTTTTATTGTTATTTATGTCTTATACATTTTGTATTCCCCTTGGGTAACCCACCACCAATTGACCTGTGATCCATCTCCGTGGTCCCTTGTGTTCTTTTCTACTCCATTTTGTGCCCTTATCCTCCCCTCCCCCCAACCCACTGAGTGTCTCTCTTCTATTTGGTTTCCTTATAGTCCTGTTATAAGTGAAACCGTTCGATATTTTTCTCTTTCTTTCTGGCTTATTTCACTGAATATGATCTACCCTTTTTTAAATTAAGTTCTTTGTTTTCTTTTTGTTGATTTGTAGGTGTTCTTACCCCTTGTCAGATGTATAAAGTGCAAATATTTTTTCCCATTTAGTAGGATGTCATTTTGTTTTACTGACAGTTTCTTTTACTGTGTAGAAGCTTTTTAATCTGCTATGATCTGATTTGTTTATTTTTACTTTTGTTTTCCTTGCCATTGGAGTCTAGGTCCCAAAGACATCACTGAAGCTAATGTCATGGAGAGTTTATCTATATTTTCTTCTATGTATTTTATGGTTCTGGTCTTATATCCAAATAGTTTATTCATTTTTTTAATATATATTTTTATTGTTATTTATGTCTTTTACATTTTGTATTCCCCTTGGGTAGCCCACCACCAATTACCCGTGATCCATCTCCATGGTTCCTTGTGTTCTTTTCTATTCCATTTTGTGCACTCATTTTTAATTCAGTTTCATGTAGCTTGTGAGAGCACCTTGTTTCATTTTTTTTGCATATGGCTGCCGAGATTTCCCAGCAATATCTGTTGAAGAGATTTTCCTCCCTCCATTGTAATCTCTTGGAGCCTTTGTTGTAGAATAGCTTTCCACATGTATATGGGTTTATTTCTGGGACCTCAATTATATTTGATTGGTTTGAGTTTTATTTTAAGTCCAAGGCCATACTGTTTTAATTATATACTACTGGCTTGTAGCATATAGTTTGATATCTGGGCATATGATAACTTCATTCCTCGTTTTGTCATGATTTATTTGGCTATTCAGGGTATTTTGTGGTTTCATATAAATTTCAGTAATGTTTCCTCTATATCATTGAAACTTCAATAGGGATTTCACTGAATCCATATATTGCTTTGGGTAAGACAGACATATTAGCAATGTTAATTCTTCCAATCCATGACCATGGAATATCTTTCCAATTCTTTGTGTCATCATCTCTTTCAAATAACAAAGTCTTACAGTTTTTATTGCATAGGTTTTTCACCTCCTTTGTTCCTATGAACTTGATAATTTTTGATGCTATTATAAATTGATATTGTTTTCTTGAGTTCCTTCTCTTCTTGTTAATTATTTGCTTATAGGAAAAGCAATGCTTTCTCTGTATCTATTTATATGACCATATGATTTTTACCCATTTTTTGTGTTTATGTGGTAAGTTACATAAATTAATTTGTGAATGTTGAACATTGACCAGATATGGGTAAATTACTGACTGAATAAGTCGACTAATACGTGGCAGAAGCATATTGAGAAACAAGATCTGCATTATTGCTAGAATTGGCTTTTCTACACAATGTCACCTCCAGATTCTCCCCTTACCACTTCTCTGACTCTTGTCTCAGGGTGGACGGCCCTTTTCTGGAACTTTATAACACACAACCTTTTATCTACATTACACCCAAGATATTAATCGTATGTCTATAACTATGAAGCTTTCCATATCCAATGCAATGAAATTCAGAAGGATTCCAAATGTCTTTTTGATTAGGACAGTCTGATGATTTCTCACACCCGTTGACATCTAGATCTACATAATTTACGGAGAGGCAATCAATATCTTTTTTTTTAATTTATTCTTTCAACAAATATTTATTGAGGAGAAAAACAGTGTTTGAGGGAGGATTTAGAATACTGGTTATAATGAAAGTTAGGGAGTGATCAAATACCACCTCACCATGTAGTGGTTTTATAAGTTGGAGCAGTTTTATTAATCTCCCTCTAGGTTTCATCTTTTCATATGTAAATGCAAATATATAATAATACACCTACCTCACAGTGTTGTTATGAAATTTAACTGGATAAATTGCTATATTCTCTGCCACATTGGTGTTGTTTAGTCACAAGCTAATTATTGGTATTGTTTCACAGAATGTGCACTCAATTCTTTCCACAAAATTCTTGATATTAACAAAAGATAGCAATTATTGGGTGTTCATTCTGTTTCAAGACTTTCTCAGTACTTTATCTGTTTTCTAATTAATCAGCTTGTCACACTGATGAGTTGCATACCATTAGTGTCCCTGTTGTACAGATGAGAAAACATGAGGCAGAAACTCAAGTATTTGAGTTGCCCAAGATGACTAGTTGCACAGTAAGGATAAGAATTCAAAATGTTTTATTTCAAAGTCTGCCTTTGGTAACCACCACCGTACGCCTTGGCAAGGAATGAACACAAGAAAGTGAATGACAAGTGCAGTGTAAGGGATGCATGACTAAGGCAGAAACAGGTCACTAAGCAGAGACAAAAGAGACCTGAACTGAAAGAGGAGGCTTCCTAAAAGAGGCCATGTGAGGCTGAGGTTTGATAAATGTAGGCGGCTGGTAGGGCTTCTATTGCAAAAGCATAAGTAGCTCAGAGGAGCAGCGGCAGTTCAGTCTAGTTTGCTGGAGCACAGATTATGAAGACCGACAGAAAAGAAGAGCCAGTCCAGATCATGAAAGTTCACTTTTTTCAGAAGATAGTAGCAGAAAGTCATGAGTACATCTGTGCCTCAGAGAGGTCATGTAAGCACAAATGTGTAAATAGCTCTTGAGGTTAGACTGTTAAACTAGAGCTCAACAAGAAAATTACCTGTAATAAGGCCTGAACCAGAGAAAGCAATGTGCGTGGACAACAGTAGACAGACAGGAGACATATTTAAGGAATGGAAATCCTTTCAAGTTTGAGTAGAGATAAGTCAAAAAACAAAATGTCTTTGTAAGTATATGGGGAGTTATATAACAAATCCAGAGCTCCATAAGAGCAAAGCTCCAGCACAAGGGCCAAACGGAGGAGAGCAACAAGAGGCAGGACAAGAAGCTAGGACAAAGGAAGCAGCAGAAGCCATTCAGCATGCATGAAAAAGGCCAGGAAGTGGCCTTGTCCACACTGTTCTCAGACTGGAATCATGAGTCTCAAGGTTAATAATAACCTAGAGGTTTTACATTGGCATATGTAGCTGGGGAGCTATTGGTTTGAATTGTACTAAATGAAAGTTTTCCAATTCTTATTTTAGTGAATAAAGAAAACGTTATAATAAAATAAGGCATTATTCAAAATGATTAACACTAGCAACTGTCCAGGAAGTAATTTAGCCCACTTGATTTAGGGGACCTGGAAACCTTTCATGAAACTATTATCAACATATGGGTAGTTTTCATTATTACTAATATGAATTAGTTAGGCAAGTTGTAGCAAAAATGCTTTATGTGTCAAATATTAAATGATATTCTCAGAGATGGCTGTTAGATTCTTTACAGGTGCAGCATTAAAGTTTTATGCAGGACCCCAACAACCAGTCTCCTTCTGTACAGGACAAAGATCTTGCAGGCCATATTAGATTTTAAAGTGGAAACTGAGGAGATCAGAATTAGCAAAACCATTTTCTGAGAGAAAAGTCAAAGAATATTTGTGGGCCCTGAGAATTCAGACCTCAGGTTAATTTGCCTATGCTAAATCTACTAAATTCTAATAATAATTGTTAAATAAGACATACTTAAAATACATGTATACCAAATGTGTAATATTTCTTATATTATAGATTGATTTTAAAATTACTACTAAGAATCCATTTTTTAATATTCATTTAGTATTTTGTCATGTAGTCTGTTCTTAAACCAGACAAAAAGCAAATTTCAATGTAATAATCTGAAGTGTAGATACAGATATAGAGAGGAAGTAAAGCAAATGTACAAGAATGGGGAATATTTTTCTTATAATGAGTAGAACAATAAGCACCTCCTATGAACTTTGAGGAGAATGAATAATCAGGAAATGAAGAGGAGGGAAATGTTTTAGATCACTACAATGCCTTCCTTTGGGAGCCTGTAAGTAGGCATTTGTTCAGAGACTCAAATAATACAAAAAAAAAAAAAAAAAAAAAAAAAAAAAAAAAAAAAAAAAAAAAAAAAAAAAAAAAAAAAAGAATCTGTGGTGGCTAACTTAAATATTTTAAAAATAAAGTGATGGATAGATAGAAAATAGAACCAGAAGTTCATTCAATTTTGCCATGGAGAATCTTTGAAGATAAGATCCAATAGAATAAATGAGAAAATAAATGAGAAGACAATTTGGATATTACATGTAAAATAAAAACTTAAGTGACAATAATAATTTGGAAAATATTTTGATACATTTATCATATAAAATGTGCCATAAATCTCAAAGTTGATATTTTTAGGTTATCTAGAAACAACAGTGATGAGTAAAAAAATAACACTAAGTAAAGAGGGGCTTTGGTAAGGTATTAGCCACATTTACATTCTTGGCACATGAGTTTTTAGGGAAACTGCTACATGAAAATCAAAAGCCTAGATATTTACATTTTGGGTGGTCTAGAAGGCAGATGAGCTAATGAATCCAATTGCTGACAACTACTAAAAGTTATATGACCCAAAAACTTCACTCTTAGGTATCTACTTTAAGAATGCAGAAACACTAATTTGAATGGAAATATGCATTCCTGTGTTCACTGCAGCACAGTGGTCAACCCATGGAAACAACCGAAGTGTCCAAAAGCAGATGAGTAGAACAGGAAGATGTGGTATATATACACAGTGGAATATTACTCAACTATAACAAAAAAAAAAAGAGATAAATTCTTGTCATTTGCAACATGGATGGAATTGGAGAGAATCAGGCTAAGAGAAACTAATCAGAAGGAGATGGTGACGTGTAAATATACAGAAACAAAACAAAGGGACAAATAAAGCCAAACCAATAACAAACCTTAGAAATCTGAATCTGGAATTGAGATGGAGTTGGGGAGGAGGGAAAACAAAGCAGGGAAGGGGCACAATAACCTAAGGTGGAGGGCTGAGGGTGCCTTGGTAGTGGGTGTGGAGTGGTTACAACACCTGAAGGGGGAGATCCTGTAACTCTAAATCAAAAATAACGTTGTCAACCAATGTCACCCCAATAAAAAAACAAAAGGAAAGAAAAAAGTTACTGGTGAATACAGCAAAATATTCTTCTTATATCTATCAATGATATTGATATTCTAAAAATTAACAAGCAAACAAAAAACTTCAAGTTTGATAGAAGAAGTAACAATTCCTTTTTGGAGAAAGAAAATTAGAAGTTTAGTGGTCAATATAATATATACAGTTTTTCATTTACAACGATGTATACCCGAGACTTAAATAATATTATAAACCAATGTTATGTCAATAAAAAATTTTAATGGCCAAAAATTTTAATACATAAAATTTCAAAGAGTGAGATCTTTTGGATAAAGATCAAGATGTAGTGGAGGATTATTGGACCACTGGTGATGGGCACGGCATGAAAACATACATTTGTAGAGGTTAAATCTATAACCTTCAAAGCAGATATAATGATGTAACCACTTTAATGCAACAGACATAATTTGAAAAAAAATTAAATAAATAAAAATAACGCAAATGATATATGATGGAAATAAATTACCATGAGTGAAATGCAGAAGAAATAACATAGTCAAATGAAATCTGCCAAATCTACAATAATGGGAATTATCACTTTACAATGTAAACATAAAGGAGAAAGTTGAAAGTGTGTTAAAGAACAAGAAGGTATAGAAAATAACTAAAACAGATTTTTCAAATATTCAAACTGAATTTCTAAAAGTGATACAAAGTAATTAAAATTAGAAACTGTAGTGTTTGAGATCAACAACTAATTCAACAAAACTAAAGTCAACTAATTAAAAAATAGGATCAAATGAAACTATGAGGAGAAAAGATCAATAACACAAACAGAGAAAACTGGAAGCAAAATTTAATAAACATACAAGATTAAAAAGTCTAACAAAAGGTCCATTGTAGTTCTAGAGGAAATGAGAGATATTGAAAGAGAGGATCTATTTGAAAGGAAAGCTACAACAGTTGAGACAGTATGATGTTGGCATAAAATGGATACAATAAGGAGTCTAGAAATAGACTCACACAAATATGGACAATTGATTTTTGATAAAGGTGCAAAGTAATCTAATGGAGAAAGGATAGTCTTTTTTTAAAAAAAGGTGATGTAACTATTAAATAATGGTAAATCACCCTTTAAAAAAAAGAAAAAAAAGAACTTCAGTAGATACCTCTCACCACATACAAAATTAAATGAATCAAAGACTGAAATTTTAAAACATTAAACTATAAAATTTGTAGGATGAAAATGACAAAACAAATCTTTGTAAACTTACCTTAGGCAAAAGTGTCTTAAATTAACACCATTATTGGTTTAATTGTGTTGCCTCAAAAAAGATATGTTAAAATCCTAACCCCCGGTGTCTCAGAATGTCACCTTATTTGGAAATCGGGTTTTTATAGCAGTAACTGAGTTAAAATGAAATCACTAGGGTGGGCCCTAATACAATGTGACTATTTTTGATCAACTATGTCTTTCTAATATAAACTCAGAATAAAATAGAGAAATGGAGGCTAAATTGTTTTCATTCTTAGTGTCAAATTATAACACTCCAGGAAATGACTAGTGGGATATCAGCTGATTTGCTCATAGGTTCTACATAGTGCACAAAGCAAAATGTAGGGCAGAACACCAAAAGGGACACATTTGACAAAATGCATGTGACAGAATGTAAAATTCATAAATGGAAGATTTCTGCATCTAAAAATACTTGAAATACTCAAAAGTAGACAAAATAGATCAAAACATTTCTAAATGGATGCAAGCACCAATCTAGTGGTACAGTATCTATGTTCCAAAAATGCAGTGATTGTGTAAATATGAGCTGTAAGTGAATATCATAGGGAAGGTTTCCATTAACCAATTAGTTATACTCAAATGGAATGTTGGCAAATTTTCCTGCTCACAAACAAGTGCCCGTCATGCTGACTGACAATGCCATCGGGCTGAGAGGACCACTGCCAGCACACTGACATTCAAAGAAACTGAACAAATGCCCGAGTGGAAATGGAAGTGGTTTGGCTCCCTGACAGGGAAATTGACAAGTGGAAGAAGGATTCTCAAAAAAATGAAATCAATAGACACTTACTTAGTGCTAATATGTGCCAGGAGCCATGTCAGATATTGAGGATAAGAGGTCATCAAGAATCCACAGCTAAGAGAGAGAAGCAGAAATGAATATTATTATGCTACCACAAGTTCAGTACCTGAGTCTGTACAAAGAGCAGGGAGCAGGCTGAGCTCATAAGAGGGAGTGGCATATGTGTTAGGGACAGAAAATGGCCCACTTACACACACTCCCCCCGGGGGGAGCACAGCTGCCTCTCTGCAGCCCCAAATCTAGCTGGGGCTATTGCTTTCTTTCAAGAACCAGATAAGGTCTAGCAGGTCTGGGAGGCCTGGGAAGAGTCTTCGGCCTTATCCTCTTCCCCACTTTGGAAAAAAGGGAAAGGCAGTTCCAGTTAGTCCAGGAATCAAGAGATAATAGGAGAAAGTTATGCATAATTAAGAAGGGTCCCCCTGCCCCACTCAGAAAGGAAAATAACCTTAAAAGCCCTAATGGTTTCCTGCTCAGGGCAGCTCTCTGCTTTCCTGAGGCTGCTCTCTGCCTTGCACGGTGTTCTGGCCTATTACCTCCTAATAAACTTTGGTGCTGTCTCTATTCTGGTGCTTTGTGAAATTCTTTTCTCAAGAGACATGAAAAGCACTCTTGGTGTTGCGCTTCCCAACACATCTGCCTTGGGAGCTGGAGGACAGAGTTGGGGGAGACTAAACAGAAAAAGGTTATTTGTTCCGGACCTTAGGCCTAGGTAAAATTTTTGTCAAATAGAGAAAAGGAGGAAAAAATAATAATTAAGAGAGGTGAAAGGTGTGTCTTGTTTGTAGAATCATGGATTCTCTTTTCAGGATGAGAGATTCAGATGAAAAGTAAATGTGATTTCAGAGGGAGTTTAGAGCAGGTTCTGGAAGGGGAAGACATAGGGCCGTGTATAGATATCCTTAAGGTACTGGAGATTCCAGGAAGACATTTTGTCCTTGCTATTATTTTATTTCTCATTTTTTAAATAACAGGAATGAAACATGATCATTGCTTAAAATATGATTTGAAGAAGGGAATAAAAATGGTATAAGAAAAAGGATTGTAATAGCCCAAGTGAGAGATGATAAGGGAGTAAACTGAAGCTCTGACACCAAGGATCATAAAAAGATTTGAGAATTCCTTTGAAAGATGATAGTCAAGGCTTAGCTCAAAATTGACTGTGGAAATTGAAAGAGAGGGAGCCATAGATAAGGACCCCGAGAATTTAATTATGACAACCCAGTGGATGGCAGTATCATTAGCCAGATACGGAGCATAGGAAAAAGAGTTGGTTTTAGGAAGTACATAATGATTTTAACTTTGGACATGCTGACTGTTGAGTTCCTCTGGTCTATCAGGGAATGTGGACAATGGAAATAGATGTGCATTTTGAGTTACTGAAATAAATTTGAGACTCAAGAGTACAGTGCTGGTAGTGAAAGCTTAGAGAGGATGAAAGACTAATCTCAAAACAGGACACATGTATTAGGTGCTCACTATGTGGCCACCTTACATGCACTCAGGTTACTTCTTTACAACCACCCTGTGAATTAGGTACTGGAGCTGTTTCTATCAGACATAGGGAACTGATCCACACAGAGGTTTAAAACTTTTAAGGACGGATGTGGCCAAGCTGAGATTCATATCCGAGTGGTTTGGTGTTTAAGTGCAGATGCTTCACCAGCACCATGCGCTTAACCTCAGCCAAAGACTGACGAGGAAACCTGGGTGGACACTGACACTGGGGGAAAGTGGAACGAGACAGACAAATGGAAGTCACAGAGGGAAATCCAGGGAATATTAAGAAAGGTGAAGAATGAGAGGGCTTCAAGGGGGAGAAACCCACTGAGTCAGAGACTATAGAGAAGTACCAGATGCCTTGTGGGGACAGGGGAGTAAAGGGACAGGAACAGTCAGAGCAGATGACTCTACTAGAAAGAAGAAAAAGTATTAACTTGATTGGTAACAGGACATAGGAGTGATGTATGGCATCTTCAAGAGCAAGGGCTGTTCTGTCTCGGGTATCTGTCTAGCGCTCAGATGAAAAAGCCAAGGTCTGCGAAGAGGATCATAGCTTTACCACCAAGCATGTCCAAACACAGTCTGGGAAAACAAAACAGGCCAGTGCTTAGACCAACAGTGTCTGCAGTGTACAAAGGACCCCTGAGACCTTGGAGTAGAGCTCACTTGAAGTTGCCTAAATGGTGGTGTCTGAGAATCCAGACTGAGGATTGGATGAGGTCCACATGGCTGGGTGAAACACTCCAAGGTAGAATGTCCCTCTTAATATGAATAACATGTTCTTCCTCACACATTTCCTGACTTTGTGGTTATTTTTTCCTCCCTCACTGAATTAATATCCAATGGTACCTGTCTGTGCTGGGTTATGAGAACACTGATTCTCAGGTCCAGTATGGATGGGGCAGCAGACAAGTCTGACAGACATGCAGAGAGAAAAGCACTAAACTCTTATTTCTAATTATAAATCATTGGGAGTTCAGAGGTTGGCAGAGACTGGCAGAGCCTTTCTTCACTTTTTCAGTGAACTTGGGTCTTGTATATAATGATGGAGTTTCCTCAGCTCCCTGGACTTTCTCTTTGAAAATGATAATCGAAACCTTTTCCTGGCATGAGGAAGCAAGGAAGGCATGGGCCTTCAATAATGGGTAGGGAGGAGTTCTCTGACCTAGTTGTTTCAATTACTCCACTCAGCTCTTACAAATCCATGTAATCATATATCAAACAGGTACCTGGCACCATAAACAACTCAATTTTGTGACCACCTTTTATCTGCCCACTGTAAACCCTTGGCTGACATTCTTGGTTATCCAAGATCTATCTTCTCTCTACTAGGCTTCCAATATTTTTCAAGTACTACCACTTTCGTGCTATCCCTATCCCCACGCCTGGGAGCCATATTTAGAAAGGCCTATTGGTATTAAACTCCACGATCTCCAAGCAGCATAAATGTAGACTTTGCTTTTTGGTCCTTGAGTGATAACTGAAGATAAAAGATAGGCCAGTTCATATTCTGACCCCAGGTTCCAACTGGCCAAGCCTGCCTTCTACCTGGCTTCCCACTACGGATAGGGTGGACAGACAAAGGAGTGGCAAGAGCTTGGGGGTAGAGTTTGGATCCCTCCCTGCCAGCTTTCCTAAATGATTCTGTTTTCTGTTCCCCAGCAGAACCACAGGGAAGCTTTCTGTTGTCACTCATCATCTTTGGTTTGGAAAGAACAGAACCATTTTGCATAATACATGGGTCTCCCCTAAATTATAAATACACTGTGACTGCAGATTTTCCTATTGCCTGCCTATACCATAATATCAGGTTTAAAATTTTTCTTTTCAAAATCAGAAATATTAAAGGCAAATTATATGCAGCAAGACCAGAAGTCAGAGTCAGGAAATAAACATATAAACTGGCGGATGCCCAAGATAAATGACAAAATGTTACCCACATCTACTATAGGTCTTGTGTTATGTTTCATTTTCTTTTTCAATGGCTTCCAATGAGTCCTCTGCTTTCCTAAGATATGGAATCATCTGAGGTTTAACCCATTGTATGCCATCTTCCAGGCTCCTGCCCAGTCTGAATCTGAACCATATCAGGCACTTAAGCTGTTGGGATGTTTATCAAGAGTTCTTATTTGACTTCAGTGTCTTGTTCTCCTGGAAGTTTACTTCTTAAAAAGTTATTAAGTTCATTTGGTTGTTTGTTGGAAACATAACATCAGATTGCATTTGAGTTCAAATAGAAAACAAGCAAATATTTTTAATATTCTTTGCCTTGAGTTATGAGATCAAAATGAGTTAAAGCAGAATATATTTAGAAAAAGTGTAGCATTTATATCAATAGCTGAAATTAACATCACAGGGATCTGTGCAGTATTCCCACAACTCACTCTTTGAAGTGACATGGTGCTTTCATGCCTTCCATAGGCTTGGTCAACAGAAAGAACATTCTAGCCAAAGAAACTGCTGTTTACAGAGTTTTAAAATGTGCTTTGGAAAGCGTGTTTTCATTAGCCCCCAATGGAGAATCTCATATTGTCATAATATCAAGTTCCCTCCCTGCAGAATGGACATCAGACTAGTAAACTTTCTATGCATTAATTAACTGTGTACACATTTTGCAATTTATTGGTAAACTTTCAGACTACCAGGACTTGTTTTGTATTATATTTTACAATGATTTGTAGACATTGTGTGTTAGAATTTGGTTATCAAGTTGAGTTGATCTTAGCACTATAATCTCATTCTTTTATGTAATATTTTATTGCAATGTATATAAATTTCCTCCTGCAATCAGATCACAGTTTTCCCCAAACAGAAAGTCTACCTTTTCTTTTATCCTATGCAGTCCTAGGCACATACCGCATATATAAGAATTTCTAGGTGAATTAAAATAAATGGAATCTTTATAAATACTTTTGACCTACAGAAGTTTTTGTTTGTTTGTTTGTCTTTAACAGGAAAAAAATGTTTACTGGTGTTTCTGGAATTTTTACTTTTCTGATTCACTGAGGTTTCCCCATTGCAACTTTCTGAAATTGAGTGCAGTATGTACGATGTGAAGAAATTAATCAGAATCTTTTAGTCTTTAATTATAATGTTGATGCTCATCTACTCTGAGTCTTCTGGAATGGGAACTAGTACAAGGAGATTTAGTGTCAGTTTCATGTTGACAAATTACAGCATAGTTATACTGTTAAATTCAGATATCAAACAGAAAACACAGCATGGAACCAGGAGTTTCCATGTTTTGGGACAGATATGATAATATAGGGTTTTCTCTAGGGATGTTAGGAAGAGGTTAAGATTACCTTTAAAAACTGAATTCTTCCACTGGAAAAGATTAGTTTGACATTTGTTTGTTTCTTTGGTCTGAGGGTTAAGATAACTATCATATATAGGTTGACTGCTGTAGTTTGCTTAGGTTAAATTAACTTTTGAAAAATCTCCCCTCTGTATAAATGGGCTATCCCATTGGAAGATAGCCAACATACAAATAACTGGAGGTCACAGATAATGAACTAAGGTCCAAATAAATAACACTGACTATCTCATTTAATAATCAGATCATTAGGAAAACAAAGTTGTCACATGCAAGTACCTGCATTTCATCACTGAACATCTTCCCTGGACAATCCTTTCCTATCAATAGGCTGCAGAAAAGCTGTACTCATATCAGTAAGAAGTTCATAGCTGATCCGAAAGTCACACACCAGGAAGACTGCAGTTTTACCAAGAAGACTGTCTAAGAACAGAACAAGACATCCTTGGGGCTCAGGTGGACAAAGACATCGATATTATCAAATAAACCAGTGTTCAAAAAGCTACACATTCAGCCTTACTCTATGGTTTTGTGCAATCATGCATTCTGTTAACACACTTATTAAGTGCCCACTCTGAGTTAAGCACTGTGTGAATTGATAGAAAAACTATCATGCGCAGAACAGACATGGTTTCTATCTTAGAAAGTTTGCCATTCATAGACATAAATTTCTTATCTGTAATATGTGAATCACTCTCAGAAATTAAAAAAAAATCAATCCAATGAGAAAAAGGGTCAAAATTTTATTAAATGTTTCAGAAAAAAAATAAATATTGAGAATTTATAAATTATAAAAATAATTCTATACGTAAATAAATTTGTTATACTATATATAAATACAAGCTAATTATATATTGTAAACATCAGTTAAGTAAAACTGATAGAGAATTATAATGCCCACTATCGGTAAGTATAATTGGGAACTTTTATATACTGGTTGATGGGAATTTAAACTAAGTTTCTATACAGCAAATTTTCATTGTCTACCAAAATTTGAAATGTTTTCTCCTATTTCCTGATAATTCATATTTTAGGAACTACCCTAAGAAACAATAGCACAAGATGTAACACTACATGCAAATTAATGCACTGTTTGTGTCAAAACAAAGATAATAGTCCAAATGTCTATTAACAAAGAATGAGTTAAATGAATCCAAGCATAATCACCCAATGGAATATTATACCTCTGTTTAAAATAATGAGATCAGCATTAGGGTAAGCATGTAAACAATGGTCCATAAAAACAGTACAGAGTGGTCAAATGATTTCTTGTTGAATAGCTAGGTCTTCATCTTGGTATTCCTAGGATTTTATTGCACAATCCTGTGGTGTTTGGATGCATCCCTGAAGAGCATATTTTGATATTCCTGGGAAACACTCTCCATGAGTCGTGGGGAAAACTTCATACTCCATCTCTATCTCCTTTAGCATTGCTTCCCACACAAGGAAGCCAGCTTGCTACCTGTTCCTGCATACATCTTGTCCTGACTATCAAGCCATCTCAGTCCATATTACAAGAGAGAAATAGAGGACCAGATATGGGGGTTTGGTGATTGTTCATCACAGGAAGGGAAGGCCCGAGATGTATGGTCATTCTTACCTCAAATACCAAGATCTTTAAGAAATATTTATATTTTGACACTATTTTAGCTTTGCCATTTTTAGATTTTTGTTTGTCTCGCTTCTTAGTTTTGAAGATAATAAAATTTTCTAAAACATATTTGAAGATGTCCAAGTTCCATAGTGTTATGAATCATTTCAATAGCTTTGTCATTTTTAATGGTAATATAGTAAAAATGATTATTTTGGTATTGCAGTGTTATTTTTATGCACAAAGAGGCTATTAATCACAGGGTTTTTCTATTTCCGATATTCTCTCTCACTACTGATTTATATCGATTTAAATCAAGGTAACACTGATTTATAGCACTGTATATTATTCAGGCAAAGAAGTTCACACCTCCTCAGATGTACATTTACAATCTTTACATTTCTTGCTCAAACTATTGCAGAGGGAGAAGACGAACAAAGGTAGAAATAAGTGGGCCATGCACTCAGGGTTGTTTTCAGTCTATTCTTTGTAAAGTCAGAGAGGTGGTCCAGATCCAAGTACCCAGGGAGGGGTGGCAAACTTGAATTCAGTCTTAACATTAGATTATCTGTGGGCATCTAACATGGTGGGTAAAGCACTACCAGAATACATGGATGTGTTCACTGACACAGATGGAAGTGGGGGAGTCCTGATGATTCTGTCTTTAGCACTTCAATATACCCAACTCTGGCCAGGATTCCCTCTGATGGTAAAGCAGTGAGGACACAATGCTGTCACTATAGATTTTGCTGATTATAAGGGTGTTGCACAAAATTAGAGGATGAAAGGACTGAGAAGGACCAGGACACAAATTGCAGCAGAGTACACATGTACACACACACACACACACACACACACACACACACACACACACACACACCAGATACACATGTATCTTCCTTTCTCTCCCTACCATTCATTTTGAAACATCTTGCTTTTATTTCTCATAAAAAAATAGGTCTCTGTAACCATGGAAATGGCTGTTGTTTTCAGTCCAAGGGGATAAAGTAATGTATGTTTAAGAAGATAGTAACTAAGCTTTGATAGTAACTAAGCTTTGATTACTCTTTGTATGAAACTTTCAACTTCTACTCTTCGCTACCCTCAGTACTCCAATAGGGGACAAAACTGGCCACAGAAAGCATTAGCTGCAGACTCTACCCTTCACATCCTTAAATCCAGTTGAAAGCTGATGTCATCCCAGCTGGGCCCTTGCAGTTAATAGCAGGAGGGAGGCATAGTCCCCTACATCCTCCCCTACCAACACCCTGGACAAACCACACACAGCACAGAACTGGGGAGAAAGCAGCAACCATTTGGAGACCTAGTTCTTCATCATGCTAAAACTCTCCAGTTGAATCACACATAGAGCTGGAGGAACATCCTTGGGCCGAGGTTCTGATTTCTCAAGGGCCTCTGGTTCCTTTTTCTGGATGCCCTCTGGGGGTCAGATGCTGGACCTGGCAAGACTGCTACAGGGTCCAAGAAATGACTGCTTGGGAAAGCCTAACTAGACAGGAGTTAAAACCTCCTGACCAGAAGTTAACCTTGTGTTTTTATCTTTCTCACACTATGTTCTTTCTGAGAAGTCTAATAAATCTACCATTATTTAAGTGACAGGCAGTGATATTGCTAATTTTAATTTTGGCAAATCCTCAGTGGGGAAGATGAAGTCATATATCCCCGAAGAGGAGAAAAATAGGCAAAACAAAAGCAATGTCTAATTCCTTAGCAGTAGGAGGAGGATCCATGTTTTTGATGAGAGACCCTTCTATGGACCTGGAAGAGAGAGGTAAACTAAAGAGGGGTGCATGGCCTCCTATTTGGTTCCTGGCACAAGAAGGGAGTTGCTACTTGCAAATTCAAGAATGAACAGGCCTACTATTGGGTGCACCCTGAACTACACATCATTTTCCTCCTTCCCTTTCCTTTTGAGATTTCTTTTTAGCCTGGTCTGCTTCTTGGCCTTTGCGTTATTGATCTTAGTAATGGTAGAGAAGAAAATTGAAAGACCACCGGAAAGGCTAAGTTAATCTACATTAGAAAGGGCAGAAAGCTATGCATGATCGGAGAAAGAAAATAAAATAGACAATAGTCCCAAAGAGGCTGGAGCAGAATGGGAGAGAGTGAGGCGTCAGCTTTGGTCATGTTTACCAAGGGCTTATATAGGAGTTTGTAGATGTGAGAGGAGAGATTGAGAGGCAGCTTCAGCACCTTATAAATGAAAGGGCATGAGAGAGACTAAAGAGAAGAATTTCAGAATTCTGGATTTGGTCTGGCAAGTAATCTCCTTTTAGTGCTTCTTAAGGAGCCCCAAATAAAGAATTTAATAGCTTTTCATTGCTCTTTGGATGTCATACTAGTTTTACTTCTGAATACAATTCTTGCATTTAGACCAGTTTTATGTGGATTACATGAGATTAAGCAACATGGTCCAGTGGATTAGGAAGTGCCTGAGACCCAGCAGTACAAAGGGGTCTCCAGAATCCACAGGCTGGGGTTGAAGCCAGATGGTAGTCCGCAATTCTGGCTGACAGGTGACAGTCCTCAGTGACTGTGGCTGAGAGGATTTACAAAGGTGGACTTTGTACCACTTTTCCTCTGAAAATCCTCTCTGCACAGCCACCTCTCGCTCAATTCTCTCTGGCCACTTTCGGGCTGTTGGTCATTCCCCCTTTCTTGGAACATTCTCTGACTGGCTTTCATAATACCATCCTTGAGGTTTCACTCTGCCTCACTGGGCAATCTTTCCCAGTTTCCTTTACTAGTGTCTCTTCCTCAAGGGTTTTTTTTTTTTTTTTTTTTTTTTTTATCTCAGACCATTTCTCTGCCCAACCTGCATCTCATTTGACCCCATGGCCTTAAATACCAAATAAATGACAATTCTAAAATTTAAATCTCCAGCTCAAACATCTCCCTGACCTCCAAAACCACATCTTCAGCTGCCTGTGTAACACCTCCACCCAAATGTCTAACGGGGACCTTAGATATCACAGGCCAAAGTAGAACTCCCCGTTGGGTTGCCTTCTTCCCCTTACCCCCAAACTTCTCCCCTGCAGTTCATCAACCCAGTAAATGCAATTCACCTGTTCTAGTCACTCAAGACAAAATAGTCATCTTCCAAACCTCTTTTCTCTCATTACTCCCCCAAACCAACCCATCAACTTACCCATTGTCTGTTGCAAAATATATTCAGAATCTGAAGACTTCTCCCACCATCATCATCCTGGTCCAAACCACCAACCCTGCCTAAATTACTACAGAAGCTCTCACCTGGTCCTTTTGCTTCTGCCTCTGCCAGACAGCAGCTAGAGCAACCTTTTTAAAATGTCAGTAGGATCACACCATGCCTCTTCTTAAAGCTGCCTCAGCTTCCCAGCCCTAAATAAATTCACACATGTGCATATGTATCCTGAAACTGTCTAAATTGTATTATTTTCCATCACCCTGATCATAAATCTACTATATGTTTACATGTTTCTTTGTTTTCTGTTTCCCCACTCAAATATAAGCTAAGAACTCCGTCCTGTTTGTCTTATCTCTACTGTATACCCAATGTGTCTGACATATGGTAGGTACTCATTTCGTATTAGCTAAATTAATACATCATTTTTTCTGTTTATGCTATCTTTTCTCAAGGCAGGATATACCACACATGGGATAAGGATGTGAAATGCTGTACAAGTCTTCCCAAGCAGTCACTCTTCCTTCTTGCACGGAGATTCTATTTCCTTTTCCCAATAATTCCAACTTGGCCTGCTGTGACTAGCAAAGTATAACTAAAGGGGTAAACTGTAAGATAGCTAAACAAAGTGTAACTAGGTAAGCAAATGATACCATTCACCAGCTGAAGCTTCAGGAGACATAATGTGGCTTCTCATTATCCTCTCACCAGATAGGGGTTGATCCTTCATCTTTAGTTCTAGAATGAAGAAGATGTAGGACATAACCAAGCTTCATCCATTAAAGACATGAGATAGAATGAGAAATAAGCATTTTGTATTATAAGCCACTTTCATGTGGGGGCTGTGTCTTTTGCAACATAAGGCAGTGCACACTTGGCGGATGCAGGAGGGGAGGAGGGATTTTCGCTGGGCCATGGGTGTTTCTGTGTTGCTGTGACCCTGCCTTGGTGAGTGTGTGCTCTCTGCCATGAGTGTGCTAATGGTTGGAATTCTTCGGGAAGGACCCTCCATCTCTCCAGTCTGAAGGAGACAGGTAGAGGTGTCGCTGAGAACCTTAGTGATCGTCCTTGGGTATAATAAGGCTGTTTTACTTTTCCATGATGTAAATTAGGGTCAGTGATGCCAACACACATTTGAAATGCCTTGGTATCATTTCCAGACCTACTCCAGTACTTGCTCTTTCTGAGAGAAATCCAGGAAAGAAAAGAGCCAGATGACAAGTTTTATATCCTCAGCCTGGGCCCAGGTGCTTGGTCTGGAATGAGAAATACTTCCAGCAACCCTCTAAGCTGCACTAGAGAGGAGAAATAACAAGAGTTCATATCAAGTGGCAGCGCCAGCCATGGATCTCATCTGCTGTCTGCTACTTCATGACTAAAGGACGCATCCACCAAACACTGAACTGAGAATGTCTTCCCATGGGCAGCATTGCAAATCATGGGCTCTGACTGTGTGTGTGTGTGTGTGTGTGTGTGTGTGTGTGTGTGTGTGTGTGTACATGCACTTGTGTGTGCAGGTACATGCACATATATCCCTCTTTCTTGAGCTTTCTTACAAAAGAGACTTTTAGGATTTAGACTTGAGATTTCCACAGCATCTATTCACACCCCTTTGGATTTCAGGGGTTTCTATCCTAAAAGGATGCCCTTCCCCTACTAGCTTCTTTTGGACTAAAAAGTATTGGGCAGCAGGGTGGAGTTGGCCTGTTGCCGCCCACATTCTCTCCTCCTATTCCCTGAGGTCTGGCTGGCCTCAAACAGATGCTGGGGCAATGCTTTGCATTCCATTCTCAACAGGATAATGCTTCTTCTCCTTTATTCAACAAAGGAATTTTCCATCAAGTGAAACAAAGTACATTTTGTGAATTAATGAGACAAGCAGGAAGGACTTGAGCTTCCTGTGGAGGCTCTGAGAAGGGCTGAGCTGCCCATGAAATATTTAGAGGCATTTTCCAAAATAGAGGGCTGAGATGAATTGGTAAAATCAAGAACTGTTTTCCGGAGCCTACAGAGACTCAAACCCACAGCTGGGACCCAAGTGTGATGTCTAACCTTTGCCTCCTGTGCCACTGCCCCTGCTTGGAACTTCTGCTTCATCCTCTCTGGGCTATGAAAGCACCTGTCTTTAAAGTTGAATCATCTGTCAGTTGCAATTATAGCCCTGGTCAATGGACCTGGGGAATTTGATCAGATTAGTCCAAGAACACAGCGAACATACTAGATTGTGCTCATAGTATATATCTGTTTGTAAATTGTGAGGCAAAGATATTGTGATGCTATGATACTCACAAAGATATTGTGATGCTATGATCTTGTAAAATGGGTTGATCCCTGAAACCCCAGAGACGGAACAACAAAGTCACATAAAACTATCTCCAGGGATGAGAATCTGTCACATTATTCTAGTATCTAAGGAGCTCACAGCCAGGTCATCTATTCACAATCTCATTTGCTGTGCATAAAACTCACTGTGTTGCTATTCTTACCAGCAGATCTAGAGTCCCACAGAGAATTAGGTTGGATTAGAGTGAGTAAGAGAACCAACATACATAACATAATTATCTTTGCAAAGCGCTGGGTTACAAATGATAGCCCCCAGGACAGGTGCAGCACTACAGATATGTTAGGTTCCCTTTGCAACAAAATCATACAATAATTGTTAAAACTAGGATATGCCATTTAAATTTTGGATACATGGCTTACTTTGGAAATTCTACAACACTGGCCCTGGATTTTAACACAGTGACAATTTGCCAGAACCGAAGAGCTAATTGTTGAGCTTCAGACTAACATATTTTCCAGTTTAACAAAATCCCCACCACTCCCTATTGTCTTAATTTCACCCCATCTCTTGTGGACAGATGAGTAACCTGAAAAATTTGTTCAGTAACAAAACCATTAGCAGAAGATATTCAGAAATATGCTCTATTTAATGATTCAGCTTCCTCCCACCAGGGGGAATCATGGGAATCCTATTCCCACCAGGAATAGATATCATGTTAGATCCCGGTCCACAGTCTCCAGCCTGTGCTGTGCCTTGCCATCATTGCCCCAGGACTGCAACTACAGGTCAGATTTTCTTTCTAGTACCCTAATAAAGACGATGTTTGTTAGGGATCTCTTTCCTGTGACTGTTATGATTATGAAGTTTTCTCTGAAATCCAGGCTCATCTTGTTGTGAGAAGTGATCAGTTCTAGGAAGGACTGCAGGAGGACACGCAGCGGTCTGGGTGATTGTTTCATTGGTTGTCCCATATAGCACCATGCACAGCCTGGGGATAGCTTGCTGCCTCTTCCTCAGCTGGAAGACTCCTGCTAGGGAACTGCAATCCCATGATGCACGTCAGTGTCAGGTAGCTCCCCAATTCAGTCTGTACTCTAAACCCAGAGTCTAGAATAGGGCAGTGGAATCTACTGCACCTTATAGGGAAAAAGCATCAGCTTAGCCCATCAGATGCCTATGCCTCACTGAACACACCAGGCATTACTTTCTTTTCCAACACCACTACAAAGAATAGGGGTAATAGTGGGCGAAAGGGTTGTCTCTTTCTCTCTAACACATTTTCACATCATACTTTGAAGCACATGAGGTAAGGAAAGCAGACATCTCTTTGCAAGATGAGAGTGGGGAACTTCAGTTAGAAGCTACTACATCCCACAGCCTTGCAGACTGGAGCCCATATTAATCTCTCATCTTTGCAACACACTGAGGCATATCCAAAGAGAAGGACTCCTCAGCAAACTACAGAGAGCTAACCCCTGGACCTAGTATGTTTCCGGACCCTGACAACAACTTGAGCATTAACCTAGACCCTAATTGGTCCTTAATCCTCAAACATAACTGAACTTTAACCTACAACAAACCAATTATGGCTTCACATGGTTCTTCTCATTCAGGTCCTTCTTACCCAAATTGATCTTGGATTTCATAAGTCATTGCTAAAGAGAGCATTCTGAGCCCTAATGCTGACTTCCCTGGCACAAGATGACTTGGGGAAGGGTACCCTGCACAGCCAGTGGCTCCTGAGTGGTGAGTGTTCTCACCCATAGACCTCATAGACCACTTACAGAGCCTGGGACTTTAGCAGACTGTAAGGGCAAGGTGACGCTCTGAACCAAAGATAAATTCTGTTTCCTGGAGCCATCTTTATTCTTAGTATCTCCTCTCATGAATGTCCAAATTTGAAACTAATTTAAAAAATTAACAGAATAAATCTTCCAAATAAAGGACATATATGTTTACACGAAGAACCAGTGCATTAACTTTGTCATCTTCATTTGTTGAGACAGGGAACATATTACCAATAAATAAGAAGAAGAAAGAGAAGGAGTAGGGAGAAGAAGAAGAAGGGAAGGAGATGAAGAGGAAGAAAGGTAGGAGGGGAGGGAAGTGAAAGTAAGAGAGGAAAGATGGGGGAAGAAGAAGAGAAGGAAGAAAATTATTTAAAATGCAAAAAAAAAAAAAAAAGAAAAACCCATCTAAACAAACCAGTGTGTTTTATAGTGTATATAGTCCATTGACACAGTTGAGTACTAATATCTTTACTTGTCTGAGAGTAGTAAGGTCCTCCTAAGGAAGATCATTTCAGAAAGATAAAGGTTGAGAACCACCTCTAACTCCTGCCAGCCCCACTTAGCTGCCAGCAAGGCTGATTTTACCACCTGGAGGCTCATTCTGGACCCAATCTTGAGCAAAACAGACCCTAGCTTAGAAGTAACTGGAGAACTCCCTCCCTGCCAGTTGGTGGGGTAGAATGTGGTCTTCAGTCTCCACATCAATGACTGCTAGGCCCAAGAAGCCAAATGTTTGCTTGAACTTGATACTATCCCTGCTTCAAAACCAAAGTCATGACAGGAGAGATCCACCTTCCAGAACATCCCTCTGTCTTGCTGGCTGTGTTTACTGCAACACTCACTGGGCTGGAAGGCTTGACCTGAACATCTAGCAGGTGATAGCCTTGGGTTTGCCAGCAGCTGCCACCCCAAAGAGGATCATATTGAGTACCAAATGCATCAACATAGACAATTCTCTCCGGATTCAGGAGTCTACCCACTGTTCATTAAACAAAGGGCCTCCCCTATGGACCAGACTTCTCATATATATTAAGCACAATTCACCGAACTTGATTTAGGACTTGGATGTGCTCTCCTCTCCCTATCTCTCTCTTTTTTTTCATTTACTATGTTTCCACTCACAACCTTCTATTTGGAGGAGACTGTATCATGCCAGCTGGTTGGGCTAGTTCTGATTACAGCAGGACCATGCATCAGGACTTGAGTCAATTGGTTACCTAGCATTACTTTCCCTATTGCCTTGCTAATCAGGGATTCAGACAAATGCAGATGAAACAAAAGGAAATAGGTGATATCCCATTATTGGCTCTGGGAAAGAGTCCTGGTACATGTCATTATTATTTAAGCCCTCAGAAAAGCACTGAGGATCAAGCACCCATCTTATCCACAAATGACTATTTAAATGTAAATCAGATCACACCACTCTTTCCTCAAGGAGCCTCCAACAGCTACCTGCTGCACTGAGAATAAATCAAAACTTTGCATGTGGCTCACAGGCACTATATACCCTGGTGCTGACAAATCTCCAGCCCACCCTTGCCATGTTCTTCCTCATGCACCATCATTTAGTATAATCACCTTCTTTTAGGTAATTGAAAAAAAAAACAACTTTCTTTTTCTGGACTTTCTTTCTTATAAACCTCTTATCTGTGCTTGGACCACACTTCTCCTCGCAATAGTTCCTTGTATCAGACAGGTCTCAGCCTCACAGGAACATGCTTTCTGTGCATCCACCCAGGGGTCACATGAATTCCCATCACTGTACCCTGAGTGTCTCTCATAGTACTTATCAAAAATAGGTAAAGTCACAGTAACTTTGTATTCAGTTGTGTTGTACACTTTCCCAACTAGACTATTTATAAGGATAGATCATACCTTCTTTGTGTACCTCTTTGTTTGACACACTGAAGAAGTTCAATACATACTTTTTGGATATAAGTACAGCTTAATGAATAAATAAAATAATTAGTAGTACTAAATCAAATGTTATTTTCTGAAATCTAATTTTGAAGAGATGCAGAGGATCCAGGAAGTCTCTCTATTGCTTACTGTGTATAGTAAGCCATTTTAGGCTGAAATTATTTTATCTGACTTTTAGGTTAGTCCCATTTGTCATGTGTTGTCACTTGCTTCAGTTACACAGGAGTAAAATCTGTAAACGGGCCTGAGGCCCATCTCTTTTTCACTCTCAACTGGAGTCTTCGAAGTGCAGCTGTAACTGTATCTCATTGAAACTGCCCTCTAAAATTGGCCATCTTTAACCACAGGGATTGACTGTCCAGCTTTGGATCTCAGCATGTTTACAAGGCGGGAAAGAGTACAGCTTCACTTCTGCCACAGGCTTTTTTTTTTTTTAATGTTGAAATTTCCTCCGTGAGTTGATATAAATCAAAATAGCACTTTAGAGAGACCATATGAATAAAGAATTAATGGTGAATAATTTCCTCTGAACTTCATTGGGAGTCCAGAAAACACTGGAAAGAAAACCAGAGGTTTAGCATTTGACAGACATTTTAAGAATTATGACTGAGAATCTTATTCAGAATTTATTCTTTATAAATGAGCATATTCTCATCTATAAAGGGAGAATAACACTAATAATAGTTCAGGATTGTTTTGAAGATAAAATGAGATAGCAGGACATCTAAAGTGTGTCTTGCTCAAAAAATACATTAACTTCATCCTTCTATAGTCCTAAATATCACACTTCATCTCCAGTTTCTGAGGGAATAAAGGTCTTCTCAGGAAATAGCCACTTCAATGTGTGTAGTGCCCCAAAAGAGGGTCTCTAAGGCATTACAAAAAGTAGCCTTTCCCATAGTGGAGACACTGAGAGTCTTCAGAGTGTTGAAATACTACTCAGAAGGACAACTTCTGAAAAGATAAATAAAATCCTATCCCTCCATGCTTGGGCAACTTTGTCATAGCCTTGTTTTCTCTTCCTCTCCTCAAAGAAGTTTTCACTGGTCACTTGGTTGAAGGGTCTACTCAGATCTTCATTAATTTCCACAGTATTCCAGGTCACACAATCTCTGGCTTTAGTTTGCTGGTACTAACCTTACTCAGTGTTTTCTATGAATAAACTGGTGATAAACCAATGCTTTTTCTTCTTTGTCTCAAAATGTGACTTAAATTTGATGAGATCCTCAAGAGTGACTGGAAGTAGAAGACAAAGGAAACTTCTTGATCAGTTAGTGTTCATGTACTCTCTTACAGAGAAAACACCCACATGGAAGCTTCAGTTCTTTTCTTGCCCCTTTTTTCAGTTCCCACTTGGCCTCTGTATGTTTTTCCTGGAGTCCTATCTGCCTTCTGCAGTTACACACACAGCAGTCACTTTTCTGGCACCTCTTGGCCCACCTGAGGATTCAATCTAGTGGATTTTCTTTTTTTTTTTTGCTTTGTTTTTTGAGGCAGATTATATTTCCTGAAGTTGATTAAATATTTTTATACTACATCCTCATCTCTAACATTGCCCCTCCACCATCAAGAAGTAGACTGGAAGCTTGCCTGGAATCTTGGCAGGAAGGTGGGTCACACGAACCAAGAGAACATGGCAGCATGATACTGTGTGATTTCTGAGATGAAGTCATAGTAGGTGATGAAGTCTTCATCCCATGAGCCAGGATATTAACTTTGGAGATGGGATTTGTGTAAAATATCCAACTATCCTGAGATTAACATAATGAAAAGATCATCTGTGGGTATTCTGATGAGTTCCTAACCAAAAACTATTGATAGCTAACTAGTCTTATGATTCTGTGTTAGAACTAAAGACTTGGTTTAGTTTACAACAGCACTAGCACTTAAGTAATTCTGCATATACAGTAAGGGAAGCTTTCACAATTCTGCAGCACCAGCCACTATTTGCTTGCACCTATATGACAGGATCCAAGAAATACAAGCCATTTTCTAAATTCTGACCCAAAAGATTGTGAGCAAAATAAAGAGGTGGTTTTAAGTTACTAAGTGCTAGGGTAATTTTCTGTGCAGCAGTAGTAACTAGAATAATCCTGATGGGCCACAGTAAGCATATTTTTAGCACATCTGTTTACCTGCTTTACCTCTATAATTTTCATTTGATGATCCAGGAAAAATTAAAGTTAAGTAGATACTCAGTTGAAGTTTTCATCAATATTTTGTATGCTTTCATATTTGAGTTACCGTTGGAGATACGAACCATATGACCATGGCCAAAGCATGTTTATTAGAATACAGATTAGACAAGCTAGTAAGGAACATTACTGTTCATTTTTGTTATAGAAAATCTTTTTCCCCTATTGATAAGATCTATCTGGCTCTCTCACTTTAGAAGGCTTTGAGTCATAGTTCTTTGAAGGTTGAGGAGGTTGTTTGAAGACTCAGATATTCCTGAGAATTGCTTCCAAGTGTCAAAAACAAGGTCGCCAGGAACTCATTATGCTATGTAGACTATCACTAAAGAGAGGTTTCTGGAATGAATAAGGAGGAAACTCAACTTTTAGTCCCTTTGTGGCTATGGATCAGGAGAGAAGGAT
This sequence comes from Scalopus aquaticus, assembly GCA_004024925.1. Lineage (NCBI taxonomy): Eukaryota > Metazoa > Chordata > Mammalia > Eulipotyphla > Talpidae > Scalopus > Scalopus aquaticus. The sequence continues at coordinate 67,317 of PVIJ01008263.1, forward strand.
CCCATAAACAGTGCTCAAATATATACTGCTGGCACCCAGAAGAAATTTAAAGGTAAATAGAGACAACAAAATAAGCATTTTTGGACACCGTATCCATCTGAGTGCAAGAATCATCATACCTTAACTCTAAGGACCAAAGTAAAGAGATTAGAACTCTGGGGTTGAAAATAAGAATGATATCCTACTGCTCATATTAAAGTTAAGTATGGCATGAAATAAGAGAGAATTTGGCTTAGGGCATGTGTGGATCATAATGGCAAACCCAAGTTACATTTCTAATTAGTCCACAGAGAAAGAAATAATTCTATAAAAATAAAGGCAGGTTAGAATAAGCAGATTTATGTTTTAAATTCAAGGCATTTTAAAAACATTTTTTGGTAGGAAGCTTAGTACCGCTGAGACTTCTTAATTGTGGAGAAGTGGAACAATACCATTTAGGAAAGCAGCCAGAAATTGTGGATTTAATATATGTCATAAATATATCCCCTTAAATCCTGTTGAAATATGTATAAGATCTTCTGAAGCAAACAAACAAACACAAATTTCCTGAATCTGCAAGAATAATTAACAAAATTCACATTTAAATATGACTCTGTCCAAATACTATTCATATTTCTGGCAAGTGTTTTTCAGATAGCATCTTCATCTGAGAAGTTCTTCAGTAACAATTATATTAAGGACACTCTACTATCAACTAAGCAGCTGGAACTCTATTTAAAAGTATAAAAAATAGACAAACTCCATATATTAACTCCAAGAATATTTTGGAAGATACAAGAATTGAAAGCAGGTTGTGACAAGTCAATTTTGACTAAAAAATATTTTTGAGGTTTTTCCTCCAGGTAATTCACTTTTTCCCCCTGCTCATTCAAGCAGATAAACTCTGTGTTCATTGCCTTGGGAAAAGAACACGATGAGACGATAAAGGAAAATGAGTTAGAGTCAGAGACTTGGTTTGGTTTGCAATGTAGCTCTGCACTTAAGTAGTAGAGTGGTGTCTATGTACAAGCAATAGATATGGTAGAAAACAATGGGACGAAGTGGCTTTCTACCAAAAACCTTATGATCAAAGATTGATTAGGGGTTAGAGAGAGATAAAAGGGACATTATGATAGAAAATAATTGGTGCCTCTCATATGGAGAAATAATAACTGAAAGGGTCCAGTTATACTGCCTGAGAGCTGCTCCCCACTCCAATTTTCTCTATTTTACTTGGGGAGTCTATTCTCCTCAGCTTTGGCTCTGATCTGATAGGTTTTCCTTTTCTATAAGTGGCTAATTTTTTCAGCTGAATAGAGTTTTATCCTTCTTGCTACTTGAAGAAAGTTGAGGGCACAGAGACTTGTATTTTCAAAAATCACATTACCATGCATTTTAAACTGTTAGTGTTTCCCCCAATATGCCAATTTCGTGGGTTTCCTATGTGTCTGACTTGAAATAATTACATTCAATAAAACCACACCCATAATTCTTTTTGAAACGGGTTTCTCTTGTCTTTATATGTCAGAGTACTATACAATAATCCTGAAACAAATCTTGGAAGCTCTTTCGTATAACTAAGAGGATCACTAGGCTTCACCTTATATATCTAAGATCTTAACATCACTTATTTGATCTTCACTTTGAAGTATTTTCTCACCTTGAGATTATTTTTTTGCCTGAAGAAACTTGAAATCAGACATAGTTTATTTTCAAGCCTAGCAGAAACTCTCCAATTCCTCTAAATTCTTATAAACAGACTATCTCACTTTTTAGCTCGCCTCTCTCTCCACTGATAACTTATCTTCTGCAGCAAAACTAAGCTAATTGACACTTTTCACATTCTGTCTTACCAGGAACACATAGTAAATTTCATTAAGTATATTTTGTATCTTCTATCATTTTGACAATTTTTTAAGCTGTTCCATAACATATCACCTTACTTTATTTTGCTATAGTCATCCCTCATTATTTTTTCCAACCTCTACTAATGGTTTGTTTATAACTTTTCCAGCCGTCCCTACCTGGTTTTATGTCACTTTGTTTAGTCTCTACCTATCACTCAGTCCAAAGGCAATGCTAAATGTTTTACGCATAATGGTAGTTTCCCACTTTTAGATACTAATTTCTGTAAAAATAAGCTTTATTGTATAATAAATCACACTGACATTTAATCACACTGACATTTAAAATAACATATAATCATTTTTTTTCACCATTTTCTTTGTTAAGTCATTGGGACTAAATGGGCAAAAATGGTCTCCTTAATATCTGATGACTGACTCAGTGTCACCTAGGGTGGTAATTGTCATGTCTCTCGTCATTCAGCAAACATTCCACGTTCAATTACACAGTAAATGGTAGTGTTTATGGAAGAATGGAAGTTCCATGCACAAATGCTTCTCAAATATCTGCTTAAATAATTTTTCCTAAAGTTCCACCAGCCAAAGAAACTCAGAAGGCCAAGCCCTGATTCATGAATGCAGAAACAGATTTCATCTCTGGATGGGAAAAACTGCAAAATTACATTTAAAAAACATAAATACAGAGATAGCAAAAGTGTGACTATTTTTGCCATTTATCACAAAACATATTGCAAATCAATAATAATTAAAATATTATTGTTCTTTAGAAAGTAAAATTAAACCCTAAATTAATTTTTTTAAAAACCACAGGATAGGTTAAATTAAAAAATAAATAAAAAAACTTACTAGTATGACCATGGGGAATTAACTGGATTTGTACAAATCCTCCCATCCACAACAAGAAAATCTTGACAAATTATTTGAGAATTTGTTTGATGGAATGAGAAAATAACTAGATAGTTGGGTTTTCTTAGTTCAATAATACAGAAGGTAGAGAAGGACAGGTTAAAAGCACATGTAATTTAGATCATTACATTATCTTTACAAGTTTTTATAAGCAATAATTAAAACTGTATCAAAATCAACTTAGCCAAAAAAAAAAAGAACAAAAACTAAGAGAATAGAAACTCAGTATATTCTAATGTATGAGACAAATATTTTTACAATGATTGTGATTAACATAGTATAGAAATTAAAGGGCAAGATGATGACTACTGATAGATTAACATGTAATAAATACTTTAAAAATATGTAAAACTCAGGGGCCTCCCCTGTGGCACAGCGGTTGAGAGCTGCGCTGTGGAGCTGTCGGCAGCAGCAATGCGAGTTTGACACCCAGCTGGGGAGAATCCCACATGGTGCAGCAGACCTCTCCTGCCTCACCCGCTGCTCCCCTCAGCAGTGTATTTCTGATCTGCCTGTTCTGCTCCCCGCTCTGTCTCTGGTGAACCCTCTCGCCGCCCCGCACCTCTGGTCTGTACCCCAGCTTGTATGTATAAATAAATAAATCTTAAAAAAAAAATATGTAAAACTCAGAAGCAAGAAAATGAGCTGAAATTACAAATTCAACAAATAGTATTACTAGCAGATTAAACACAATTAAAGACTGGATAAGGGAAAAGGAAGACAGATCAAAAGAAAATACAATTGGTGCAGTGATATAACATATAAGTGAAAAAGTTTAACATATGCGTTAATTATCATCCTAGAAAAATATGGGAGAGAATGAGATAGAAATCGCATGTGAAGAGTTGATTGCTGAGAACTTTCTAAAGTACATGAAAGGTATCAAATGATACATCTAAGTGCTGCAACTTTAAACAGAATAAACAGACAAAAGTACACAGGAGAGCGAACCTGCTGAAAACAAAGGAAAGCAGAAGAATCACTCTGTAGTGGGGAAATTACCCTTATAAAAGAGACTTAGTACTTTCAGAGGAATAGCAATGCTTGTTGACTTCAATATATAAAAAAACTCTTCTGAATATCGCAAGGGCCAAACAAGAAATGAAGGGAAATTTAAAAAAAAAAAACACATTTTTTAAACTCAATGATAACAATAAAACGTATACTAAGATTTAAATTTTTTTAATACTATGGCAACATGACAATGTATTATCATGACTACAAGTAATGAATATGCTTTTGCATACATTCATGAATACATGAATTTTTGTGAACACATATATTTAAAATATATGCTATATATTTATTTTTAACAAAATATGTACTTCAATGAATGTTACCTATAGCTTTCAATACAGTATAAATAATGAATTAAGCCTTTTTCATACCATTTATGATACTCAATTTCAAATAAACTGTAGATCAAAATATAAAAGGGACAAATATTCCACAAAGTTTAAAGGAAATAAATTTTCTATCAGATGATATAAGACCATTTTTTGTGGCTTTGGAGTGGTAAATATATTTTAAACAGGACACATAAAATATTAACAAAGGAAGAATTATTAATAATTTGGGTAATATGAATATTAAGAAATCCTATTCATACAAAGATATCACTACTAGAGCGAAAAGGCTAGAGACGATAAAAAAAGGTAGCAAGAAAATAATAAAGCTTCACTACATTTTCTGGGTCTTTCCAAGTCTTTGGGGAAGATCCTAGCAAAGTGTTCCCAAGAAAACACATTTTGTAAATGAACAAACCAATTCGTTCTTTTTTTAAACTACATGATTAGAAGTCATCTTGACTTCAGTTGCATCTGTTCTTAAATCAGATGGCATTGGAGATATCCAATATCTTTGAAATTCCCCCTAAAATACTGAATTCAGGGTACAATTAATTTGAGTTCAGAGGAACTATTGATGTAGCTCACAGTCCCAGCTTTATAAAATTGTTATTGCTTACCACCGTGTGATGGAAAAACTACCAGGGATATTTCTATACTCCACTATGATTCACCATGAGCTGTGCAACCATGCAGCATGGCTGAACACATATGACTTATCTGCTTACTTGTAACCTCCCAGTTCAACAGTGAGAAATCTGAACATATAAACAGGTTTATATGCCATGCATATGATTAATTGTCTATTCCAGGTACATGTGGAGCAGTTCCATATTAGTTAAGCTATTCCTCTGTGGAAAAAAGTCATCCACTAGCACCAAGCACTTACATAGGACTCCTTTTGCCTTTTGTTTTACAGGTTCTACTAATTTTTAATGTTTCTTAGGTCAGTGTACTTCACCCCAACCCCATTCCCTATAATGAGATTGTTACTTAAATTTATAACATAGAGTTATATTTTTTGTCATAATCAGAATTCTACTCTGGGATCCTGTGATCTCTTAAATAAGGTTTTTAAAGTGCAATTAAGGCTCATTCTTTGTGCCATAAAGTTCTGCAAATTTTAGCAAATGTATGTCAATTATCTACCAGTACAATATCATAAAAAATTTATCATCCTATAAAATTCCTAGTTTCACCCCTAAATATTCGCAACCACTGATCTGTTTATTATTTCCAGAGTTTGTCTTTGTTAAAATGTTATTTCAATGGACTTTGCCCTTTTCAAACTTTCTTCTTTCACTTAGTAATAGAAATTTAAGATTCACCTGTATATTTGCATGAGTTGATAGTTCATTAATTTATCATTGAATAGTATTCCACTGTATGAATGTATGAATGTACCACTATCTGTTTATCCATTTATCTACTGAAGGATGCCTTGATTTCTTCCAATTTTGAATGTTATGAACAAAGCTGTCATAAATACTTGCATGTAAGGTAATTTTTGTTATCATATACTTTGAACTCATTTGGAAAAATACCTTGGAGCATGATTTCCAGGTTGTATGGAAATACTGCATTTAGCTTTATAAGAAACTCCCAAACTGTCTTCCAAAGTAGCTACATCATTTTACATTTCCAGCATCAATGAATGAGTTTCTATTTATGTATATATCCTCCACAACATTTGATTTTTCTTGTTTACTTTTAATTCCCATTTTAATAAGTGTAAAGTGGTAGTCATTGTTGCCATAATTTGCAACTCCATAAATACAATATTGAGCATACTCTTATGTGTATTATTTTCTTTGGGTAAGTGTCTGTTCAGTTTTTCTACCCACTTCTAAATTAGCCTGTTTGCTTTTATATTGTTGAAGAAATACATTGTTTAAGAAATTTTTGTATAATCTGGACACGAGTTCTTTACAAGATAATTTTGCAAATATTTTATTTCAGTCTGTGGTTTGTCTTCATTTTCTTAACAGGTATTTTCGTAAAGCAGAAAATTTTAATTTTAACTAAGTCCACTTTGTTAATACTTTTATTTCAAGGATTTGCTTTTGGAGTTGTATCTAAAAGTGAACTGGCAAACTCAAGGTATCTAGATTTTCTCAGCATTTTTTAATAAAGAGTTTTATTGAAGTACCTATACAACATTATGGTACACCGATCTTAAGTTTTCAGAGTGAACATTGTCTACTTAACTGCGAACAAGACCCAGAAAAAATAAAGTAAGAAATCTATAATCTGAGGTCAATTCTGACCAGTCCTCTATTATTGTACAGCTTACAATTTAAGAATTTTTTTACATTTATAAATGGTTGGGAACATCAACAAGAGAATTATTGTTCAAAAAATACACATAAAATTGTATATAATTCAAAGTCTAGTTTCCACAAATATTCATGCTTTAGGATGTATTGTAGTATGTCCTTTCATACTACAAGGACAGAGTTGAGTTGTTGTACCAGAGATCATGTGCCCCACAAAGCCTATAATATTTATATCTGGTCCTTTATAGAAAAAATGGCCAGCCCCTGTTATAGAATATTACCAGCACCTCAAAAACCCCTCTCACAGCCACTCACATTGTTACACATCCAAAAATATTAACTATTCTGACTTTTATTACCATATTCTTGTGTATTTTTTTCACTGTTTTTCACTTTTACATGAATAGAAGCACATTTTTTTCATGTCTCACTCATTTTCTACATGCATGCAGATACACATGCTTTAAAATCTTTGAAATTTGTGATGGTGGTTCTAAGTTCCACCATATGGTATATTTTGTTTAAATATCCACGTGCACTTTAAAAGATAATATATTCTGAAGATGTAGGGTGCAGTGATGTGTGTGTGTGTGTACATATATATGTATGTGTATATAATCTCAAAAGACTTGTTTATTGTATTATGAGAATCCTATAGATTCACTGGTTTGGTAACTTCCTTTCATCCTCTATGATAAAGATGCTAAAACTCCCAACCACAATTTTGGATTTGTCAAATACTCTCTTACATATATAATTTTTCCTATGTACACATTTGAATGTATGTTATCTGTCTTATTAAATGCAGACAGATTTATGTCTTTATAAATTTCAATAAATAAAATCTTTCATTATTATGAAAGATTTCTGTATTTTATTCTTTATTTTAGCCTAAAAATACTAGCAATAAATTCTCCATAAGAAAAGTGCTCTACCATCATTTTGAAATATAGAACTTCAAGTTAGCAAATATTTTTTCTTCCAGAATTGGTGTGTTCAATTGTACATCTCTTTGTATTTATTCTGCTTGTGGTTTGTAGAACCTCATGAATTTGGTCTTGATACCTTTTATAATATCTTATGAAATTGTTAGCCAGTAATTTTTCAAACACTTTATATAATTTTTTTCTTTCTACTTTCTCCTGAATATTCAGTTACACATACATAAACTCTGTCCAACTCCATTTTTTCCTTTATGCCTCAATGTACTTATTTTTTATGCATATTTTAGTTTACTATTTTAGTCATGATCACTCAGTTCTTTTGTAACCAAATTGAGCCTACCTACAAGAATTACTGAAGTTGTAGGATTTCTTACCCTTTTTATAGATATCAGTTCTCCACTGAAATTTTTCATCAATTTTCTTGAAAGTGTGAACTCCAATTTCTTAAAAGTACTTATCTGATAACTTCAATTTCTGGAGTTACAGTGTGTATCTGGAGTTTTATTACATTAAAGCTCTGTTCCTTTTCTCTTTTTTTCCTCTTGATTTTCAACCATTTGGTCATTTTTTTCCTCTGTCATGTTTAGTTAGTTTTACTGTATATTTTAAAAACACAGAAGCTTTGAATGACTTATATTTCTCCATATAGAATTTAATTTTCATCAGAGAGACCTTGGGAAGACTATTTTAATTCAATCAGAAATTAAGATAGCTTGAGGTTGTGTTCCAGGCTTTGTGAGAACTGGACTGCTTCCAATTTGCTCTTGTTCCAAGCAGGAGTCACTAAAGGCTCTTAACTAGCAATCCCACTTTTGGGAATTTACCCAAAGGATACAAAAACACTAATCCGAAAGGATACATGCACCCGTATGTTCATTGCGGCACTGTTCACAATAGCAAAGGTATGGAAGCAACCCAGATGTCCAAAAATAGATGATTGGATCAAGAAGATGTGGTACATATACACAATGGAATACTATTCAGCATTCAAAGAAGAT
>PVIJ01008264.1:0-75650 GCA_004024925.1 Scalopus aquaticus
AAAAAAAAAAAAAAGAAATCACCCTGCTGAATAAAATAGGACAAAATAGAACAGAGGAAAAATCAATGAGGACAGTGTTATTTAGGGACAATGTTTTTATGGCCTTAGGAATTACATATATTCTTATTTCACTTGTCCAAATTCTGTTATTTTTCTAAGAAACAAATACTTGAAAACAAGGGAGCTTGATAGAAACGCATTTTCTAAATGAAATGGATTACCTATAAAACTTTCTTGTCCAAAAAAACAGACTGTCTTGTAATAAAATTTCAAAAACACCAAAAAAATAAAAAATGACTTAATGGTGATAGGCAGTTCAATCATGAATCCCACTCACTGTCAGTTCCAACTGATTTAACTTTCGAGGTATCTGGTGCTTATCTCCTTTGCTCACTTTGTCCTTTTGTTCCTTGATGGAGCAATTTCCCAAATGATTTCCAAATTATGCAATGGCACTTACAGCTTTCTGAGTTACTGTTAGGAGGGCCACATTCTCTGGCTATCTTCCATCTATTTCTAAAACTGTAGGTTTATATGTAAAGCAGTCTTTAGTAATAAGTTTAAGCAATTTATAGAAATTTCACAAATGTTTTTGGAACTGCTCAGCAGGTTATACAAATTTGGGTTACTTAGTACAGCACAAAAAGATTTCTGAAAAGTTTCCTATGAATTGAAATATTTTTTTAAATCCCCTCATTGGTAACATGACTCAGTTTGAAATGTATCTTTCGTTACAATATCTGACTTCTGAGCATGATGAAAATAATTCCCCGTACAAAGAAAATATGTGACTCTACATATTTAAAGAAAAATAATAAATGAAAGTGAACACCTAAAATTTAATGTAAAATACTTATTTGTTATCAGTAAATGCTTTTAAGGCCAAAGAAAAAGACCAATGACAGTTAAATAGAAGTGACTTTATAGGTTCTCCAAACAGTTGTGGAAACCAAAGATGAGAGAAGTCAGAAAGCACGACAAGATTGCCAAGTATTAAGCAGCAAAGTAGTATGAACGACTGAGGAAGAAATCAGTTCCCATAACAGCCAGGTCTGCAGTGGCAAGAGTCTATGCCTTTCCTTACAAAGATGTTTTTAAGTTTATTAGAGATGCTAAGTTTAAATAGCACACACATGAAAATAGTATTTTAAAGCAAACTTTTAAAGGACATGGAGACATAAATGTCTTAGAAATTGGTATTTCTACGTTCAGTTGACATTTTAAAGCTCTTCTTTTTTAATCCCTAAATTTGGTTTCAGTAAAAAGCTGAGATACTTTTTGTACCTCGTGAGCAATTTTTAAAAAATTCTTTCCAACCGTATTTTGTAAATTCCCCAATTTTAACCTTAATTCATATCTATATCTATATATGTGCATTTCTTTTTTTAAGTTCTCATGGAAAGTCTTTTCTTTCTCAGTTTCACATCCTAGAGATCTACTGTGGACGGTAACACCAGAATTTAAGTAAATAAATAAAAAGCATTGCCCCCCACCCCATTCTGCTCCCATCTATGTTCTCTGTCATATTCTCATGAATATACATATATTCATATACACGTATATTCGTTATATATATATTTTCATGAGAAAGCAAGGAATCATTGTCTCTCTACTTCAGAACACCAAAATCCCAGCTTTTACTTGATGTGGAAAGTCTAAATATCTTACTAGCATCCAGAAGCAAAGAGAGGCCGCCACCTTCCTTTCTCTTCTAGCCTGTCTCTGTTTGTCATGTAAGCATTATGCAGTGACTGGCTTTTTCTGAAAATGTAATTTGCAAACCTCCATGAAGAACTTACGTTTATTTCTTTACAAAAGAGCCAACTGATTTCAAGAGGAAACAAAATGATGTCACAAGATTATTCACAAGCAAAGAAAATGCATGAAACCTAGGAAGGAGAAGACTTAATTTCCCTCAAGTTACCATGAAGCATTATACCCTCAAGAAATGTCTTTACCTTGTTACATCTATTTTGAGTGTTTGGCCATTGTGCCAAGCCATATGCCTAACCTGCAGGTAACAAGTATACCTGGAGTCTTTAACAGCAGCTCTGGAAGACAGTTTTGAAATGCTAAATAAAAACCTAAGACTGGCAATTTACTTTGAGTAAGTATAAAATGAGGTAGGAGGAAAAGACTTGAAAAGATCTGAAAACGAATGGTTCTTTGTTTCTTCATAACCCAAACTCCTTAAATATGGTAACGGGCAATTTCAGCTGCCACTGTGCTGACAAAGTGACAAGTTAACTGTTGATGCTAAAAGATATTTGGAAAGAAAACAATATCTTAGACATGCACAGTTTTGAACAAATCTACTCTTCTACATAATAGAACTTGATATCTGAAGCAGAAAATAATATTGAGTAGATTAACATCCTCTGTCCCTTGATGATTTTGTTTATTTGTATCCTCATATACATAGTTAAAGCTGTAAAAGTTGCCCCCCAGAAATTTTTATTTAGATCTATAAATGACACTTTTATTACTTAGCTACTCAAAGCAATTATTATAATAAGAGGGACTTTAAGTCCCTTTAAAAGCAATAATGCATCCTGGTAATATAATACAGAATAAGAAAATCAACATATCAAAACACAAGATACCCTTCTTTAGTTGTTAAAGACCACTCAAATACTATCAAAGAATTATTTGAAGACTTATCTAATAAAGTCAAATTATCAGTGCCAAATATAGGTGAGTACAGTCTGTTTGAAAACCAAATGTAACTTAAGGCACAGTGATAACTCAGTTACTAAACAACTCATAAAGCAGACTGAAAATTCCTTTGGTAAATATAGGTGATTGGGAAAAAAAACAGAAGTCCTTTACTTCTGAACTATTTTACCCAATTCAAAGTAAAATGAACCCCCATCAACTGGATTTGATCACGCCAGTGACATACTTTAACCTGTCTTGCTCAATTACTCATTGAAATGTTCTATTCTTACTTTATACAGAAAGCACATAGGAAGAGCTGTATTTCCTCAACTCAGTAACACGGGTCAACAGTGAGATCGTTACTGACTTGAAAAGGCCCTAATCTGTAGTATCTTGGTGTGCTGAACATGAATATAACCCTGAAAGTTTTTTATTAGCTCTCATTTTGAAGAGATATAATTCATATAATTCATTTTATACGTTTCACTGTGTAAATTTATCCAGTAGGATCACAACAACATCCTAAATCAGCCTAGAATGATGTAATATTGCATCACATTGCATAATACCATCATGCACACATCATCCAGGGTGGATTGCATCATTTTCTGATGCAATGCAATACTACTGTCAGGCGGCTGCTGAAGTAAGCTGACATCAGCAGCGCACTAGATAAAGCCCTGTCGGAAAGGTTGAGCACTGAAAATATTTCAGACTTTGTGTGATACATTTTAAGCTACTGTTCCATAGAACTGTTATTATTTTATCCATTTAGGCACAATACAGAACAGTAAAGCCTCGAAAGTGCGTTAACAGTGTGGACAATTTCTGCTCTATTTGTGGGGAAGTGACATTTGCCAACCAGAAGAAAAGTATCACTTCTCAAGTGAAGAAGGCTTCTCATCTTTACTTCGGATGCAAGGCTGGTGATCAAGACAAGCCTTGGGCCCCACATAGATGCTGTGCTACATGGACAACACAGCTTTCACAGTGGTTCAATGGCAAAAGACCATCAATGATGTTTGCAGTCCCCATGGTGTGGAGAGAGCCAAGCAACCACATAAAGACTGTTACTTCTGCTTGGTTCCTCCTCTTTCTGGCAGAATAACGAAGCAAAAGAAGTCGAGAATAGTCTACCCAAACATTCCATGTGCATTGAGAGCAGCAAGCATTTCGTGATGTAAACATCAATTTGTTGCAGATTACAAAAAAAAAACTAGAGCCAAAATTAGAATTTGACTGTCATATTCGTGTTGAGCACATACGAATTGATAGGAAAGGATTAATTTTATTTCAGCAACATGACTTTTGTAAAAACTTGTTGACCAGTGTAATCAAACCAGTTACATAGAACACTATGCTGAAAATTTTGTAATTAAAGAATATTCATATTCTATTCTCTATTTTCTACATTCTATTTCTATTTTCTATTCATTTTTCTATCCTATTTCATGGTGTTGATACAATGAATTTATTCTTTCACCCATTCAATCATTCACTCATTTAACATCTAGTTTTGGGTTCTGACCACATGCCAGAACACACGCAGAGAGACCCCCGTTTCTGTGGAGCCTCCATTCAGCTGGAGATGAAAACAGTCAACATATAAACTCCAATACGAAGTGGGAAACAGATTAGAGAAGAAACAGACCCAGAAGATTTAACTAATTAAGAGTGGGGGTGGGGGGACTACTGGATTAGGAGGTCAAGGACAAACCGAACTGGCCACATTCAAGGGGACACCTGCATGCTAAGAAGGCCACACTGAGATGAGTGAGCAGTGGGGAGAATGAGATCAGAGAGGCAGCAAAGTTCAAACCATGCACAGCTTTGGGCCATGAGAAGAGTTTAGAGTTCACCCTAAGAGCAGTTGGAATTCTCGGAGGATTTCAAGCAGGGTAGCAGCATGATTTAATTTTTCCAAAAGATCTATCTGGTAGCTGAATTCTGAAGATTTATTTATATACGCATACAAGAACTGGGGTGTAGGCCAGGGGCAGGGATGTGAGAGGATTCACCAGAGGCAGAGTGGGGAGCAGAACAGGCAGGTCTACTGAAATACACTGCTGAGGGGAGCAGCGGGAGAGTCAGCAGAGGTCTGCTGTACCACGTGAGAAGCTCCCTGGCCAGGGATCAAACTTATGCTGCAGTAGCTCTGGATAGCTTCACAGTGTTGAGACTTAACCAGTTGTACCACCAGAGAGGCCTGGTTAGGTGAATTTTGGTAGAGTTAGAGGAAAGGTGAGAAGAGCAATTAGGAAGCCATTCTAGTGATTTTAGCAAGGGATCATGGTGGTTATGCAATGAAGAGAAGCGGATGAACATAGAATGTATATTATATGAATACTGATGGGTTAGATAGGCTATCTGGTGGAGGCAAGGTAAAACTCAAGTTTGCTTTGGTGCCACTTACTGAATTGGGAGAAGACTAGGGGAGAGAAATATTTGGTAGGGGAAGTGGGCGTAAGAAGGAATAAGAGTAAAAAAAGAATTTAGTTTGGGGTCATACTGATCTTGGACTGTTTATGATCCATCTAAGTGATATATTAAGGAGGCATTTGGATATAATAATTTGGAGTTTGACAGATAAATGTGGGTTGATTTATAAATTCATAGTCATCAGTTCATAGCCAATATTTAAAGCTGTAAGACTGGGCCAGATAGAGTGAGGCTGGAGGAGAGGGCCTAAGACCCAGTCTTGGGCAGCCCACCACTGTGAGTTTGAAAAGAAAAAACTAGCCAACAAAGGAGACTGGTGCAGCACTGTCAAAGAATCTGGAGGAAAGCCATAAACATGGCATCCGGGAACCACAGCACAGAATGTTTAAAGAAAAATTACTCAATTCTGTCAAATGCTGTGAAAACATCAAGCAAGAGAAAGACAGAACCATGACCAGCAAATGTAAAAACGGAGGACACCAGCCACATTACAGAGGTCAGAGAGTTCTTGGTGCTGAAAACCTATTTAGAGTCAATTGAGGCAAGAACAGGTTGTGGAAACACTGAGACAATGCTTCTGGTTGCTTAGAAGGTTAGAGAAAAATGGCGTAGAAGGGATAAGAAGTCAAGGGAAATACTAGAGTGGATATTATTGCCAATGAGATTGTGCCTATGGAAAAGTCGAAGCTGATAATGTAAGGAGAACATGTTTTACTGCAGGACAAGGTCTTGGGACAGTAAGAGGGGATGGCACGGAAGCGATGTAGAGGCGTCAGCCCTCGACAAGAATTAGGAACTCTCCGCCCACTGCAGTGGGAGGGAAGTCACAGAATGCGAGTTTACATCTAAGTGGATTTGAGGCAGATGGTAAGAGGTTACTTTGGGAGTGGACAGAGATCCATGTGCACTATAGATATCAAGGCTGGTGTGTATCAGTTACAGAGTCAGTATATGTAATTACGCCTACTGCCATCTTAGAAAAGACTAGGCAGTGTAGAGAAGGAGTTGGCAATAATCTTAGATCCTGAGTTTGCCTGATTGAAAATTTTATTCTTCAAATCTCCACATTACATCTTCATATAGTAAGGATCTGTGACTCATGAATTTCATCATTTTATAATGTTACCAGACAGGGAGTCAAACTCACAATCTGCCTCTCTTATCAGGCTTTACCCTACCATCTTGGTCTTCTCCGATTCCCTCTAGAGTCCCAGGCTGCACCTCACTGGACAATGAGCACACATTCATTCTCTATATATTTTCGGCTCATAGGTCTTGCTGTTTCAAACAGAGACAAGTGTGGGGCCAAGTACTTTACAATAAAAGATCACTGTCTTTCTCACTGTGAAAAACCTAACAATATACACAAAGTAGGTGTCTAATACATGCTTGTTGACCAATTTATTGTTTTAGTATTGAATCACTAATAAAACAATTTTATGCAGCAATTCTTTGGCTAAAAGAGTATGCACAATTCCTCATAGTACCTGCTGGCTATTGCTGGGAGATACTGAAATCATTCATCAATTTTCCCTTTTACATGCTATTCAATTAGTTTGTCTGGTGTAAGGTCTGGAATAATATCAATCAAAGCATAATGGTGAGCTGCTACAAGCAATCTTCTGACTAATTGCTTGCATCCACTATCGTAGGAAAAGAACTTTGGTCTAAAAACAGCATTCAAATGTAGGAAGTTTTAAGAAGAATGCAGTAAGGACAGAATTACCCGGTGCTAGTGCTTTCTGTAGTATAATAAGGATTTGAAATCAATTTCAAATATCTTTAGTTAAAAAATTTTATTAAAAGAACACTCATGAGTACAGCCTATTTTGTATGGCCTCAGATCAAAGTTTTCTTCAGGGCAGACTGAAAGCTTAGTAAAGTTTAGATATCTGGATTTGCAGTTTGTTAATTATGTGAATTAATCCCTTATTTAATTCTACATTATTAAGCCAACTACAGTGATTTGGATACCATTATATTTAAATCAGAATGCAGGTATCATTCAGACATGTTTTTCTCTTGAGAAGTGATTGTACTATCATACAATATTGATCTTTAATTTTACCCAACAGATTACCATGGAAAGTTAATGAATTAGCAAGCAGAGCAGAATTTAACCGAAGGTTCAGGTACTGTACATAACAGATGATAGAGCTCAAGGAAGACAGTGATTACGGTTATTATAAAATTTTGTCACTCTATAAAATAGCTACTGTCAGTAGCAACAAACAGAATGAATTATTCTGTTTCCCCATGTTATATGCAATTGACAAAATAATATCTACTGAAATGAAATATATCAAGAGAATTTTAAAATATATGAAACTTATACCAAAGATATCACTAAGAATATTCTTTCAGTGGAATCTGATGAGCTAGATAGCACTTTTAGACTTTTAAAAAGCATTTGCTGCATAAAATATTTTAATTTTTTAATGACTTCCATAAGATGTGTGTACATTTATAGTATTTCTATGTTTTCAATGCTTACATCTAAAAGCCTGAAGGTAATAAATATTGAATCTGTTTAGTTTTTGTCATAGGTTTCTATTCATTTCTCACTAATTTGCATGGGTTTTTATACTGTTTTTACATATACCATATTTAGTTTTTAGCTGGTGGTAAAATGACTAAGTTTAAATTGTTCATTTAACAAACAAATGCAGATATTTTAGAATTATTTGTGACTTAATCAATAAATTATGATCCATTAAATCTTTCTGTGAGCTCTTGGTGGGGGAGAAGAAGATATATTAGTAAGGGATTATTTTTTTAACCACCAGGAAAAATATATCTTTCTCTTAAAGATTTTTTCCCCCATAGAGACAGCACTCTTTGAAATGGAGGTTAATAAGCAATTAACAGCACAGACTTAACTAAGATATTGCAAATGTGATAGTATAGTATCTTGGTAAATATGAGAATTTGGAAAGCTATAAAATTAAAGACTTTGATATGTGAAAGATCAATAGACACGACTTATCACTATTTAATATGAGCTTTAATTTTTAAATGCCACGTTCCAATGAAAAAGGGTACTGCACAGGAAAATTGCAATTTCAATAAAGAATCAAGACAAAAGAAACAAACTTTATATTAAGGTACCTTTAAGAGGTTATACTTACGCAGCAACCTCCTCTTTTGACAATCCTTTGAAATTCACCTCCATGTAATGATCTATGTCATCTTTTTCTTTGATCAGTTGAGATCTAAATGAAATGGAAGGAAGTAATAAAGAACTGCCTTCTCAAGTCAAAAAGCTACCAAACACACAAAATGCCGCCAGGAGGACAGAAACGTTCACGGTATAAAACCATATATAATAAACGTTCTCAATAGTTACAGAATTCGATTGCTGATTGATCATTTTAAAGTTTTGATTTTCTCAGGTGGAAAAAATTGGGGAAGAATATTAAAGCAGGAGTGTAAACAAATCAAATACCAATACATTAAAATGATTCGCATTCTCAAAGAAATGGAGTTTTCCCCTCAAAGCTTATAAGATGTTCCATAGTATCTCACAGTACAACTTTTTGAACACAGGAGTAATAATCTATTTTGAAAAGGATCTTGAACCAAGAAAAGACCTGTTTTGATACATATATATGTATATGTATATTTATGTATGTATGTATGTATACATATATGTATATGAATATGTATTACAGTCATTCTTCAGACACCCAGCACCTTTTACCTTTTAAAATAAGGGTACTATTAACATCTCATAACTGTGGGAATATGGGATCAAAAAAATACTTCTTCTAGAAGTTAATGGAAAATACTGATACAAAGCTTTGCTTTAAAAATGTTCTTTAACAAAATAAATGTAAGAAAAAGTTTTCTATAAAATCTATCTTATTTGGGGGATGTGAGAGATAGGCTATGTTTCTGCTCCTGCTACAAAGAAAATGTAACCATTAAAAAAAGACAGGAAGAACAAGCTTTCTCAGACTTCGTGAATATTTCACATACTCAAAAGCAAAGTAGAAAACAGGAATACATGTATACCTGAATTGTGTACATATTGAAAACTTCCCTCAAATTTCTACTATAAAAGAATTTTTACGTCAGTTCAGGCAAATGTATTTATTTTGGCCCAGGAGTTTTGGCCTTTCCCAGAAATACTAACAATGAGGTATGATCCTTCTCAAAACAAAGTGGTCTCATAATACTTTGATCATTATGCCTTGCAGGCATTGAAAAGAATGCACACAAAGAAAACAATCAAACCTACACATGCAAATGATTTATACTGATAAATACTATGTGCATTACTAAAAATCAACAAACCTAGAAATGACAATTTCTAAATGACACAACCTCAATTAGTATTCATTAATTATCACAAAACACATCGAGTTCTGTCCTTTCTTAGCAGCTCCTCCAGGAGCTTTTCACAGGCAGCAGTGGTTGGATGATGCACTTTCGGGCCCCAGGATCATCTCAGGGGCTAAATAACGCCTGCCACCCTAGCCTCATAGTAACTGTGTCCTCCTCCCCAGAACAGAACCCGCACTCTGAACCTTGTGGATTAGAAGCTGGACGCCTCTCATTCTTCAAGCTTCTGCTTTCTATTCTCCACACACATTTGAAAAAGGAAACACAGCTTGGAAGCCTTAAGGATCCAGGACATAATTGGAATAGGAAATAAAATGATCAATGAACCACTCGATTGCCAAATAAATATATTCTGAAGCTTCGACTGGGATTCTTAAATCCTCTTGAAACAGCAAATTGGAATATTCAGAATAATCAAACGATTTATTTATGTCTTTAAACAATTTTGTGTTCTGAGATATGCGATTGACATTTCTTCCTGCAAGAAATTCGTTCTATAGGAAGAGAAAGGAAAATCAGGGGCACATACCTTGGCATTGATCTAGGGGAGCATGGCAGCGTCTGTCTGGCTAAGGACGTCAGCTTTGGACGCGTCATGGGCAGCGGGGGCAGGGCGGTCATTGTAGACTACAAAACAAAACCAGAAGTATTTTAAAGAATATTTTAAAGAATAAATCTTTCAAAGACTCCTTTAAACCCTGATTAGAGACCCACAGTCTGTCATGTGAACTGAGGCTGCCTCGGTGCTACAGCTCTATTATTCAGGAACGATGCTCCGTGAGCGGATTCTGCAGGTTGCTTCTCTCATTATTTTCTTTTACTATGTGCCTTTTGGCCAATTTACTGCCTGCATCTCCACCACGAGGTGGCTGGGAAGAGAATCTGATACATGAATCTAAGATTCACTAGCATGAGTTGTTTAGGGACATGGTCTCAATTAAAGAGTGAAGAGTTTACTTTTCACTGTCGATTTCTAACATTCATGCTTCACTTTCCTGGTACAATCAATAATTGAAAATTGCTCATACTCCGCTGTTTTTTTTTTAAAAACCTATCACTTCCAAAGAAAGGCATTTCTTAGAAGTATAAGGCTCTCAACAAGTAGCCAGCTGCCCTGAGAGACCCCAGGTGCAACAATGTAAGAAATAACTTCAAAATGAAGTGATTTTACAATGAGGGCTTACCACCACCATCACTTTCTTATCTTTCACATTATAGGTGCGTCAGGGATTAGGACAGGGCATGAAGGGAAAAGCTTTTTCTATTCCATGAAGACTGGGTCGCAGCTGGGAACTCAGAAGTCTGGGAGTAACTCAACGGTGGGGGCAGGAATCATCTGTAAGCGTCGCCACTCATAGAGTGGGGGGCTGATGCTGACTGTTGGCTGGAACCTCAGCTGGGACTGTCTGCTGGAGCCCATACCCATGGCCTCCTCACGGGACTCGGTCTTACACTCAACATGGAATCCTCAGGCTTAGGTGGCCGCTTGGGGCTCCCAAAGAAAAGTCAGGCGGAAGCTGTACCCCCTTTTAGGGCCTGACCTTGGAAGGCACATTGCCTCGCTTTTGCTGTGATAACAGGCCAGCCCAGATTCAAGGCTAATGAGCACAAACCCCCCCACCCCCCGCCCCACAATGATATGAACCTCAAAGTCATTTGTAAGAATAGACGAGGACGAGGCAACACTGTGTAGCCATCTCTGGGGAATGTCGGGTTGCTCTTGATTTAGTTTTGTTGGATCTTTTGCTTGGCTTTTCTTTATTCTACACTGGAGTGAAAGTATCAGGTATCTGTCTTTCTCCTTCTGTTGTGTTTATTCTTACCTCTGATCTGTGCTATCCTTGGTGGATTTCAAAAGGGGGAGAAAGAAACAATGACCATGCTTGCTTCAGTCAGGGAGTTCCAGCCTCTGTGAATTAAGACTGTTCTGAGATCCCCATTTTGCCTACCAAGAGCATTGGGGCAGAGATGCTCTCTGCATAACTGCAGGGGTCTTTTGGGGGGAGGGTGCAGCAAGGAGTGAGGACACATCCAAAAACTAAGATGATTCAGCTATATGCAGACAGACAGAGGGACCTGCCCAGAAGCTCTGATCCAGCCAACGCAGCCCATCCAAGTGTGCATAAATCTTCCTAACAGTTAGCCTACCAGTATGTGATACAATATTTACCCTTTCTGAGATTTTCTTGGGTTAGATAATTTTTGCCAGAAAATAAAGGCATCAAATGAAATCAAATACAAATATTATATATAGAAAGGAACATGTCTTCTTTGTCACATGGATTGACTGTAATTTTTTCAAAATCTGAGTCAATGTTTCCTACCATTAAAGTTTCAGCTGCCAGTTCCTTCATTTTGCTCTCCTCTGATCTGAGAACATTAGCAGCAGGAGCACCTTTACTCTTAAATTTAGTTTAATGTGAGTATTGCAAGCCCTGCTGGCAAGCCTCAAGGCACAAACTCTGAATGGGGGGCGGTCAGAGCTGAATGATGAAGTGGAAAAAAGTTATTAATGGCAAGTTGGAAAAAATACCCCTCAATCAATCTATGTTGCAAAGTTTAAGCTCAGAGTTAGGGTGCACCTTGAACAGACTCCCTCGCTTGCTTCTGCCTGTTGGGAAAGGGGTTTTGTTTTTCACAATTGACACATGGCCACATAAAGGTATTTTATTTTACAGGTAACGTGTGAACTGAATTTTATGACACACCTAATATTTGAAATATATCAAATATTTAAAAGAATCCTGTAACAAATTATTTTCCTATCTAAGTAATCACCATCTCCTTTATGATTTATAAGTCCAATCTAATTTATGCTGAATTTTCTTAAAGCATGAAGCAGCTGCATTCTAGCATAGAGAAGTAGCCAAGGGGAAAATAAGTGAGGAAAAAAAATGCAAGTGTGCTTAGGGGTCTGTCATTTCAGGCTTAAATTACACCTGTGGACTGAAGAAAAACTTTTTTCTTTGTTAACATGAATGGGATCATTTCCCAATGTTGGCCCGACAGTATTCCCATTTCCTAGATGAGGTCTCACCATAAGGAATAGGACTTGTGCAACAGGATGACTGACCTGGGCCTAAAGCAGAAATGGTACAGTTCATCCTTCACAGTGGACTTCACTTGGGCTCTTTGAGTGCTGGGGGAACAGTATGTCCTGAATGAACTCCAACCACTGATGTTTTATGGACTACTCACACCTCCATGCCAAAGAGATCCCAAGTGCCCAGGACTACAATTCCCATAATGCCATGAATCTGCCATGACTCTTGACTTCTTGAAGGGGGGATATATAGGGGATAGCTGGGAACTAAGAGTGGTGTTAAGCAGCCATGCTTAGTATAAAACTGAACACATGTGGGCCTCCAGGCTCTGTGGGTTTTCCCTGCCTTCAGTGCACTGGGGTCCAGCTCAGACAACATTACCAGTAGGCTGTATTGACCAGTTAATCTCTCTCTCTGCTCCCCCTCTTCCTATTTCCCTTGTAAATAAACCTCTTATTCAACCCTTGTCTGTGTGACTGAACTTGGATCTTGCCCTGGTGAAGACTCACACCCAGGCCCTCCCATTTCCTTTTGGGGTCGCCCTGGAACACTAGCCCAATGCCACCAAGGAAATCACTCAAGATGGCGTGACTCCAGGAAGGACAGAGGCCCACTCAGGTAAGGGAGAAGGAAAATAGACACTTCTCTGGCTGGACTCAAAATGGGCTGAGCCCCAGGAGCTCAGGGTGAAGCAATCTGCTAGGAAGGACCCAGAGGCAGTTCCCCCAGTGCCTGTAAGTGGGCGGTGCCACCTATGGCACCAGGGGTGCTGAAAGTAAGATCAAAAGGCTGCCTGAAGCCATTCCACTGTGGGTATTCAGAAGAGATTTGGTGGATTCTTTGATCTGCTGGTTGGCTCTTGTATCACAGTTACAGTCTCTAAGTTTGGCGCCCCCACACAAAGACAAATGAGAATGGCAAAATACAGGATGAAAGGGTTGAGGGTGCTGGGTCAGGCTGAACCTGTCCCTTGGTGTGAGTTGAAATTTTCTGGCCCTCAAGTCAAATTCTTCAAAGAGTTACCCTCTTTGCTGACTACTCCCAGAGATACTCTCACTGGGAAACACGAAATAAGGGAAGGCCTAGCCTTGTGTGGACAGAGGCTACCTGGGGACTTAGCTATGTTTGAGGATGACCACTGTCTGCAGAACCCACTCACTTTGGATAAAAGCTGAGATCTGAATAATGAAGTCAACAAACCACAGCAAGCAAATTTATGACGTGTCACCAGGACAGTTAAAAATAAACACGATTTTACTATTACCAAGAAATCAGGTGTAAGAATGAGAACTTTTCCCATTATCACCACAAGCTCCTTTACTCTGAAACTTTAAAGAAAACTACAGAAGAGAGGTGAAAAACTACACTTCTGAAAAGTGAAAAAAAATCACATTAAGAACTTAAGAGAGTCAATGTGTATCCTTGTATCATACATTTTGGACAGAGTTCTAAAACTGACGTAGGTAACTAAGTGGATAGTTATTAAATAAACAGAAATTATATATTTCCTACCCACTGAACGTTCATTGATGGTTAAATAAAAATATGAAGCAGGGAAGATGTTTGAAGGCAGGTCATGTTTCACGTGACTTACATTTAAGATTTCTGTTGACGGCCTCTGGAGACTTCAGCCTGGATATCAGGAAGTAAATCACCATAGCAAAAAAGGGTGGAAAAAGTTAAAAATTAGTTAATAGAACAAGTCCTGTCCCTGCCCCAAATCATGGAGTACGATTCATTCATACAAGTACCAGGTACCTACTGTGTGTTTATGTGAACTTTCACAAAAGCTCCCAATGTAGACCCTTTGGAAGAAACTAACTCAATGAAATGCCAATACTTTTGAAGCGTGTCAGGATATTCCAATATAAATATGACATTAGGGCTAACAACAGCGTGACGTCTCAGACTTATGAGAGGTGGAGTTCTCTTTAGCAAAATAGAGGGAGTCTCAGTTCCTTTCCTCTCCCACCTAGTTTAAAACAGCACTAACCGATTTATTCCTACAACTCTTTTAGTTTTTCGTTTTCTCGGAGGGTCAGGCGAACTGGCCTAAGAACTCCTTTCCCAGCTCCCCCAGCAACCGGGGAGCGCCTCGCTCAGGCAGTTTGGGAGGATGCCACAGAGAAGGTCGCCTGGGTCAGCGACCCACGGTCCAGAAGCACAGCCCCCTCCTCTCCTAGCAACTCGGCAAGTCGAGCCCAGAGCCTCAGCCCCGCCCTCACGAACCTCGGTGAACTGGCTTGGAAACGGCTCTGGCTTTCTCTTCCGCCTAAACGTGCGCCCACAGGTGTGGGTCCCGGGCGCCGGCGCCGCCCGCTCCTCCCCGACAGGCTCCGAGACCCGGCACAGCCGCGCCCAGTGGGGACGCGACCGTCTCCAGGGCTACAGGGGGCGGGGCTAGGCTAAACAGGGGTTCATGATTGGGCCGTTTTCCCCTTTTGGGCGGAGCCTGGAGGGGCGGAGCCTACTGAAGGCTGTGCAAGGTTGGGGTGGGACCCGAAAGAATGGGGTTACTCCAGGCCCGCCCGGTTTTCAAGCCCGGCTGCTTTCAGATGTACCCAGCTTTCAAAAACTCGTTCACCTGACCCAGGGGCCTCGAATTTGCCATCCTGGATCATTTCTTTCATGGCATTGCCTTCTCAATAGTTCACATTTCCTTGTGGTTCACAGGATTGATGGTAAAAAGAATTCTGGGCTTGGCTCCTATAAACCCTGTGATCCGAGGCCCCTCCCCTCAGGCCCTGTCGCAGTAAGAGCCATCTTTACCCTGCCCCGAAGCACACCTTTCTAAAAACAAGCCAACTTTCATTTGGGGTGAACTAACAACGCAAGGTCTCTTTCAGAAACTCTTCCTGCATCCTGTCCTTATTACCTTTTACATATTTACCTGGAACTCAGGGTTTTATATTTACGCAGAGCGTCAGCCTGTTCCTCTCAGCCCATCATCTTACCCTTTCCTCCGTGTAAGTGCAAGGAAATGAGTTCCTTGCTCATTCTCATCTATACAGAGGGCAGGAGTGAGGCTTGTTGCTTATGCCTTCTCACGCAGAAACGTGCTGGAAAGCAAGGCTTCCTCTTTTCAACTGCTGTTGCCCGCTGTAGCAGAGTAAGCAGCAGTATCACTCACCCAAGTCATCCCAATAGCCATAAATCGATTCTATTCAGAGTACCACCGTGACAAGCACTTTCGTTCTAACATCTAATTTGCTACAGCAAATAACTAAGTTGTTTCCACCAAGTACATTTACATTATACAGCCCATTGATCACTAGAGTTACCTATAATGGGCTCCAGGCACACCCCCAAACCAGAAGGACCCCTTCTGTTCTCAGGAGGCATCTCCCAGCTTGCAGCAGTAATGCAACCCCACCGTGCCCTGTGGGAATTCTGGCCTGCTGCCTTTTCAGCTGAGAGGACCGTGAATTCCTTGCACCTGCTTTCTCACAAGAGGCTTTCCTAGCCTGGCTTTTGAGGTGATCCCTTCCTGCTTTTTTGACCTTATACTTCCCCTTGCTGATTTTTCTCACAGTCCTTTAATAAACTCATTCTCTTTCTGCAGAGCATAAGATTTCCCACATCTAGGGAATCCTTAGTGACTGCAAACCTGACCCAAATTGGCTTAAGCAGAAAAGAAAATTGATTCTTTCCACAACAAAAGGGCACCAGTTTTGACTGCAACTTTATGTACAGACTCAGCCCTTCTGAAAACATTGAGGACTTTAGAACATTTCTACCTTTTGCCACACAGAATGGATTTATTCCTCTCTCGACTCCTTTCTCTTCAATTTACATTTATTATATGAGTATTACTTTGCATGGTGGTTGATTTATATGATAAATCTCCCCAGAGATTGTGAGCCCTTTGAAAGCAGAGATGTTTTGAAATGTGGGGCTGCAGACCTCCCACAGGTCACTCCAACACAGGTGCAAGAGAGGCAGCAAGGCAAATCCATCCCTGAGAGACACTGGGCTTCTACTTTGGTTTCAAGATTTTCCTATATCTTTCCTAAACCTTCTTGCAGTTGAAGATACTTCCTCTCTTACCTTCTTCAGTGCCCTCCCTGCTTTCTCTCAAACAGGCATTTCCTCAAATAACATCCTTGCTGTTACTCCATCTTTACATTTAGCCCTTGAGGGACACCAACCAACACATCTAAAAACTTTCCTAAATTATCTTCAGCATTTAGGTCACAACATGCAAAGCCAGAATCTCCGCTGGGCTAAACTGTCAGTGGGCATATCACTGAGTAGCAAATCCTCTTGCCTACATGACCCAGGTGGAGAAGGTGCCTGAGAAACAAGCCCACATTGACATATTGGCATTGCCTGTAAGGCTTCCTGAATGACCCGAGACCTAGAAGGAATAGGACTGCTGATATGAAAGTCTTATATTGATAGACTACTTAAAATGGACCCAGAGTAGAGAGAAGAGGCTCTTGATAACCAAGTAGACAAACTTTCCTGCTCAGTGGGGGTGAATTTCTTGCAGTACTCACATGATGATTTATGGACAGTGGGATAGTACTGGTAGGAATGGCGATTACACAGGAGCAGGCAGAGGAGCAAGGATGTGGCTTTATCAGGGATGACCTGGAAGTTGCCACTGCTGAGAGCCCACTTTGCAAGCAGCGACAAACAACTCCATGCTCCTGATGGGCTGTCGTATGCTGGAAAGGCCAACCTAGCCGCTGGTAGCAAGTTGGTCATGTTATAGCCACTGTATCACGGAAGAAGCAGCATATTGTCTGAACTAGAATAGACATGTTTTCTGTAGACAGATTAGCTTGCCCGTTGACTATACTTCTGACAGTAGCCTCACCTGTGGACTTATAACTGTTTTATTTATGACCACGATATAAATGGCTTCTAGGGGATGAAGTAAGAGGGGGTTATTGGTACTCATGGATCCACAGCTTTTACCCATAACTTATGATGCAGCAAAAGAAGACTTATAGTCCAGCTGGCACACACTACTTTCCAAGCACCAGCATGCACTGTGAACCAACAATCATGATGGAACCAGGAGAGTTGGGCTCAAGAACCTAAAGGTAAAAGAGGGAATGGTATTGTTTGATGTGACACCTAATATCCCATTTGCAAAAGTTTGCTTTTCAGCAACAGGATTGTAGGATGTGCTGAGTTAGGGTGCTTCGTACCAAAGGGAGAGACTGTTCTACTAAGGGTCTATTTTGTTTCTGTGAACTGGATGCAGAGCCTGCTACCTTGTCTTTCAGGCTCCTACAGGGGTTATGGTGTTAAACAGGATGCTTCAACATGGCTACCAACACAGAGTGAGAAAATAAATGAAGTGTTGTACTGCCTTCCAGAGCTTCTGTGTCTAATGGGTAAACATATTAGAAGGCTACAAAAATCCCTCATATTTTGGAGCACTTAGGGCTTATATCCATTTGAATTTTCAAGTTATTTCCTCAGGAAAAGAAGCTGATTGGCTGAGGCACCAAATGGAAAAAATAAAAGAAAACATAGTGGAGAAGGAAAATGATGCATACTTATATATACGCATGCATGCAACTTGCAAAAACAAACTTGCATCTAGCCCAAAGATGGAGATGAAATCACACCAGAACTTGAGGAAGATCAGACAATACTGGATGATCTTGGACTGGGATCTGAATACAGTAACAGGTAGGATTTGGGCTGATCCCTTTTTGGGAATAGACTTATCATTGTAGAAAAGGAAATTGCCTTATGGAAGACAGTGATGTTTCCTTTTTAAACCTGCATCAGTATGGGAATAACTTTAAATATGTGTAAGTATGGGGTGACGCTGTTTGCTTATATTGATCTTCCAGAAGGGTAAATCTTAGTGGGAAGTTGTCATTTCTTTTGGTAGTTACAAATATTTTCCTCCAACATAAAATTACCCCAAGGGGTCCATTTAAACTACACCTGCTCTGACATTTAGTTGTAGCAGTGCTAACACACGGCAGCTAGTTAAGTATTATGGATTATGGTTTAATGAATAAGATAAATTGATAATCATAAACTAAGGGTCTACAATGCATGATTTGGGGTAAGGAAACTAAGATAACTTCACACTGTGTTTTTGCTGTAGGATTTCTCACTTCTTAGGAGTGACTCTTATCTTTCTTTCATGAGCATGAAAAACCTGGAGCTCACGAGTGCCTCAGGCAAGTGAGTTTGAAGGTCCTGAGATTGAATGAAAGATAATAATCAAAATCTAGGTCAAGATACTATTTATTCTATAGAGAATTGTTTAAACTAATGCTTTAAATTGAAGTCAGAACACATTTTAATATATGATTCATAGCATGCCTATCAGATATTCTTAATGACTGCACACATTGTAATCTCACTCTGACTATCTCACTTTGAGGAATTTTCTAACATCAAGTAGTATGGCCATTAAATTATCATTACAAAGATATCAAACTTCCTTCATTGCGTCTAACTATTTCTCAAGACACAGGTATGTGGTATAGACCTGAAAGCTTTGGAAACTTCAATATACTTTTTTAGAGAGAAAATGAAAACAAAGGATTATGGCAAAAAAGAGTGAAACAGAATAGAAAAAGTGGCAAAGAAGAAGGGTCTGAGTCGTGACAAGGAAAGTTTACCCTCAGAGAAACAGGAGGAAGAGACTGTTCTTATCATTAGCAACAGCATGGGTCTATTCAACTTTGTAATAATTATAAATATATAAGAAGTGAAGACATGCATGAAAATTAAACAGTAAAATATAATAAGGCAGAATACAATTGTATTCCACCATGGGTGAGGAATAAAAACAATTATCCAGCATGAATACTTTTTATGGGAGAAATTAAGCTCTATTGCATATGATCTACATTTCAACAAAGTCATTATAGCTGTACTATAGAACAAGTGAACCTTGGGTATTTAAGAGTCTATAACTTAACCACATGAAAGGTTTGCTCTGGAAGTTTCTTTCATATTATTATTTCATTCATATCGCTGCTTATGAATATTGGTTCCATATCAAGAAACATACCATGAATGAAATTGGAATAAAGTCAGAGTGAGTCCCAACATAACTTTGAGACAGCTATTCTGCTAACATAGATGTAATACACACCAAAATTGTATTCTCTGCCCACACATTAAGAGGACTATTTGGAAGAAAATTTTGAAGCTTTAAAAGAGGTAGAAATAGCATGTTTGTGTTATGTGACACTGAGAGAGGTATACTAGAGTAAATGTTTGGATGATATTAGCATTTGCATGCCCCGAAGTTACAGATGCTAAGGAGGTAAATTTGATAGATTGGTTCCTGAACTGGGATGGAGAGGTGAATCACAGTGAACTTCCCACATCCAGCCTGACGATGGAGAGAGGGAGGCCAGGCAATAACAGCAGGTCAGAGAGCTGCAGGGAAAGCTCAACCGTGTGAAGGAGCAAGGGACTAACAAGAACGAGGCTAAATTTCTGGCTCTGATTTATGAACAAAAAGTGGCACTGAACTTCCAGTCAACATTCTCATAAAATGACAACAAATGGTACTGGGGGTTAGATAGGTATAGTGACTCTTGTTGCAAATGAATTTCCATAACCTCCTTGGCTCTAGTAGCCTTAATTCTGCTTTTTCAAGCTTTCTTTATCCATTGAATATTTTTTTCCAAAAAATCCTGATAAACTTGATGTCTAAGTCAGAGTTGCTCTGGCTACATTCTGGATGGCAGGGGAGGAGGGTCTAACTTTCTCCCCTTCTCCTAAACTCCTGTAGCATAAGACTTTCCTTGCTACACATCATTTTTAATGAAGCTTCGGATGCTTTAAAGTAAGGCTAAATTAATTTCCACCAGGGAATTACTCAAAGTTGCTTCTCATATGCCCAAAGTGTCACCACTGTCTGCGTAGATGAAGCACACTGGTCATTCATTGTGAATAATTTTGCTCCTCCCTGGATCTTTTCTTTTTCAGGTGACTAAGACAGTAACCATAGTGACCTTGCATGCCTTAAATGGTCAACCAGGCTAAGGATCAAAAAGTCATCATGTCTTTTATTTCAAGTAATGAAACAAATGATGCTCTTGGTTATGTTCCTAGTAAGTGCTCTCCTTTTACCTCGAACTTTGTACTCTGCTGGGAGACAATGAAAGGATCTCACACGTGTATGTTTTGGGAGTCATGAGTGCACATCCAGACATACAGCGTGAGTTGACGTTCTGCACCTACAGGGTTCCAGATGGTTCTCCATGGTCACACTCCCCCTTTCAATCCAGTAAAACTCCTATTCCTACTTCTATGCTGAGAGGTGGATACTTCAAACAGACTGTCCCATGAATTTATTATATTTACCTTCTCATCTGTTACAAGCCTTCTATTTAGAGATAAGAATTTTCATTTTTGGGGGGGCCTCCCCGGTGGCGCAGCGGTTAAGCGCTGCGCTGTGGAGCTGTTGGCAGTGGCGACCCGAGTTCGACGCCCGGCCGGGGAGAATCCCACATGGCGCGGCAGACCTCTCCTGCCTTGCCCACTGCTCCCCTCAGCAGTGTATTTCTGATCTGCCTGTTCTGCTCCCCACTCTGTCTCTGGTGAACCCTCTCGCCGCCCCATGCCTCTGGCCTGTACCCCAGCTTGTATGTATAAATAAAAAAAAAATAAATCTTTAAAAAAAAAAAGAATTTTCATTTTTTTCTTTTCAGGGTGATGACAATTGACTTGATGTGACAACATGGCTAGGCCACAGTTTGACTCAGATATTGGGTCAAACACTGAGTTAAATATTGTTGTGGAAGTTCTGTTTTGTTTTGTTTTGATATGAGATTAACTTTTAAGTCAGTAGACTTTGAAGAAAGCAGAGAAGTGAAAAGACTGAACTTCTTGGAGGAAAAATGAATTCCATGGATGTGCTTTGGACTTAAGTGCAGTATCTCCTCTTCCCTGGGTCTCTGGTCTGATAGCCTCACCTGCAGATTCCATACTTGCCACTTTCAGTGAGGAGCCACTCCCTCAAAATCAGCCTGTCTCTTTTTCTCTGTATCAGTCTTTCTTTCTACCTCTATCCATACATCCTACAGGCTGTTTCTCTGGGGAACCCTGACAAATACACAGGTTCTCACTTCTGCCCTGGCACACTTTCTCTTGCTTCCATCCATAAGACTACGGCAGTTCCAGGGGAGACCATGTCCACATTTCTTATAAGTTGTATGAATATAAGCATCTCTTATTAATTGCTGTTGATTAGCCAAAAGGCAAATATTTAATTAAACCTTGAGAGATAATAAAATTGCACATGAATTATCTATCGAAGAGCACAGAGGTCTGTACATTTCATTAAGATGGTTTAACTAATAATCATGTCTCTCCCACCCAGTCTTTGCTCCAGCAGGATGGTGTGTTCTGATTTTTTTCCTACAGTTCCCGAGAGGCATAGTGCTGGTTTTTTCTAAAGTCGTATGTTTGTTGATTTGTATTTACTTTGCTTCTCATCCGGGTGCCTAATTTAGAAGCACTGCTGATCACCTCTCCGATGAACACTTGTGTATTCTTCTTGAAAATGAACAATGGCGAAGGCTCTTGAGAGAAAAGACTTAGCTGGTAAGTGAGCAAAATCAGTTTCCCATTGGTTTTCTTATGCACTTCTCTATCATAGGGTTTTTTGTAGCATTGTCCTGTGGGTTTCCACAGGACAAGAGAGTCATGCTGGTATTAGCTGAGTGAGTTTTGAATGTTTACTTCAAGTACAAACACAGACTATTAATTGGTTATTTAAAGAAGCAGTGAAAAGCAAATCATCTCCCATGCACCCACAGAGGCCTGCAGGATCTCTGGTATGAAGCAGTTACTGGGGAAAGTGGGGGAGAGGCTCCTAGGGAGGTTACCATGACTGAACCATCAGCCACAGGGGCTGAACCCTGTGAAAAAGAAAACTAAGGACACATCCATTGAAAGAATGGCTGAAATGATGCCCTTCCTACATTTTCACTAATGTGTCCTTTTTTATGATGGTGACAGTAAATAGTAGGGTGTGTGTATACATTGGGGGGCAGGCGCTAAACTGATTACTTAGACTGAAGTAACATTGGTTGATAACATTATACAGGTTCTAGGTGTACAGACCTAGAGAAAAACATCTATATATACTACATGATGCTCACCTCCAAAGCCTAGTTTCCACCCATCACCATCAGTTGGCCTCTTTGGCCTAATTTACCCACTCCCATTCTACTTTCCCTTCTGGTAACCACCATTTTGTTCTTATCACCTATGACAGATATAGCAAGAGGAGGAGAAAAGGAGGGAGAGAGGAGGAGAGTGAGAGAAAGATTTCATGATCTCACTTGCAATAAAATGTTTGCAATCTATGCTGGTTCGATACATTCATTTAAAAAATATTTTGAAGCTGTCTTTCTCATGAAATCCAAGTGCTTGGAAAACACAGGCTTCTTGCTTATGTCTGATGCTACCATATCTGGACTCGAGGCACTCATCTGATGTGAGGGGATACTTTGGGACAACAGACTAAACACGGTTTTTTGTCTTGTTCTGGTGCAGGGCGCTGATTGCTGTGACCGTAGGGTCTAGGCAGGGAACAGTGAGTACTGGCCCTGCTGAAATGCTATCAGAATTCAGATTTAAGACTCTTAGGGAAACTGCTGGGAAATTACCTGTTCTTGTTTGATAGGGATGCAAAGTTACCACAGTCATTGCAAATATACAAACACAGAAGTGACTAAGCTGGAATATGGTAATAAATGCTGAAGAGAGCTGAGTGTAAAATCTTGGGCCATACCAGCAGCTGGGTATGTGCAGAGGAGATCAAGTTTAAACACAACTCTGAAAATGCAACTGGGAGAAAAGACCAGAGTGAGCCAGCATGAGACCTGCGACCAGCTGAGAGCCTCTCAAGTTCAATGCAGAGACTTTCATTCTTGTGCAGTTATTTAGACTGAAAATGGAAACGCGCAGCTGCGAGGCAGATCTCATTCATGCATAATTGAAACACCCAAGGGTAAAATAGTGAGGCACAATGGATGACATCTGATAAAAAGAGAGCAAGGAAAGAGAAGAAGTTAAAAACATGATACAAGACCCTGGGGATCATAGGGAAGAATACCTGACACAGGCCAAATAATCTCAAACAAAAATATCCAAATTATCAGACAATGCAAACATAAAGACAAATGCGTGAAAAAGACATGACGATAGGACTGGGGAGAGAAAAAAAGGCTCAGAATACGAAACATGGTGAGTGAAACTCTTATTCTAACAAAATACAAATAGTATTTATGTAGTAACTCATACATAGGAATTAAACTAGTGTGAGACTCATTTTTCTTAAATGAAGTTACCTTAAAAATGACTAAGATATATATCTATTATATATATCCATATAAATAACAGTGGAGCATATGTATGCATAAATACTCTTTTCTTAGAGAGCTATGGTATGTATGTGTACGTGTATACATGTATATAGTCAATTTTGTAGATGTGAAGGATAAATTCCATTTCACTAGAGAGATTTGCAGAAAACTAAGGCTTGTGCCAAGTATTCTAAAGAAAAAAGTGACTGTCCTTTTATCTTAGCAAACTCACAGGTACCTATTATGGATCTATATGGACCTATAATGGGTCAGAAAGGGTTTTATATCTTCTGGACTATTCCACTTAACCTCCACAAGAATTTCCTAAAAAGGTATTATCACTTCTGTATTAAGATGGGAATTCTGAGGCATTGGGAAGTCAAGTCACATAACCTTGTCTAAAGATAAACCCAAATTCTTCCATTACTCTCTTCCTCTGTTCTCTACAAAAGACACAAAGGAATGCTGGTTCCAAAAGTTCTCACAATACATTTCTGTGTTGGCGACCTGGTTGTAGAATTGCCCACGGACAGCTTAATCAGATTGCTTTCCTAAAGCCCAGCTATGATCAGATTCTGCTTTATAGGAATGTGAGTTTTCAGAGACAGAAGAAAAGTAGAAAGAGGATCATATTCACACACACCACTATCTTATAAAGACTTACACAGCTTTCAAATAGTAAAATGGCATGGTACACCTGAAGAGAAGAATACATTCATAGACAAAGAGAAGAAACATTTGGCCCTTTGGTAAAGGGCCAAAAGGTAGAGAATGGAACCCAGATAAACTTTGACATTTGATGAAGAACCATACTCAATCTTTGTCTCATCACAATGAAACACAACTTTCTTTTACCTTTTCTCAGATGGCCAGTTCTTCCCACCCAAGCTCAGTATACCATCAAGTCTATGGCAGTAAGAATATGGCAGTGGTAAGATGGGAAGGAGACTTGAGTCTCCGCCCTTTTCTCTAGATCAATTACAATTGGCATCACCAGCCAGTCCTAGCTTTTCCTTCTTCAGTAAGAATCACTGTAACTTAGTCTGTAACATATGTGCACACACTACAAGAGAAACAACACACTAATGCAATAGAAATATATGTTTCTAAGTATGCTCCTTTCCATTATTACCCAATATTTGCTGTGTACATGCAAGATACAGGCAAGGCCCCTATCACTGGTTTATAAAGGCAATTTGGCATCTACTATGTTAATCCAAATGTTCCAATTAGTTTGGTGCTTTCATAATTAGGTATAATTCAGTTTGCATTTATGCATGAAATGTTTATTTCCATAATTGTAACAAGCACTTAAATTAATTACACTCTAACCTCTTGATTCTATGGGCCAACTGTTGAGTCTTTTTGTTAATATTTTAAAGTCATGCCTTTTTACTTTCCATTCCTCCCCCCTTGGCTTTGATGTGTTGTTTCTTATCCTTGTTTGGAATTCTCTATGGAATATTCTCAGAATAATCTTGCAGTTTTCTTTTAT
Organism: Scalopus aquaticus; assembly: GCA_004024925.1. Lineage (NCBI taxonomy): Eukaryota > Metazoa > Chordata > Mammalia > Eulipotyphla > Talpidae > Scalopus > Scalopus aquaticus. Next base: position 25,296 of record PVIJ01008264.1, read on the forward strand.
GACTGAAACTTTGCATTTTAACAGTTGTCTGGAGATAGTTTCTTCCTTGTGAAATATCAGTTTTAATAACAGAAAAAGAAAAATGCCATAAATCTGCACTAACCACATAAAGCTGAAGTCTCTGAGAGACTGATTAACATGGAGACTCTACACAGGTTTTTCAATAATTAGAGGATGTGCTTGCAGGAAGCCAAGACTGCTCTGGCCTTGAAGCCATTTCCCAGGGCAGCCAGCAATTATTACAGCCTGGAGTACATGTCTTATACTCGATGCCTCTAGCTATTGAAGCTGTTTTCAAATAAAGGTCTCTTAATTTCACAAAAAGTTAACATCACCTCGGATGAACAACACTTTTCTGCTAGAACCTTCCCTACTTAGTTGGGAGGGAGCCCTCAGAGAGAAGGCAATTAGAAATTCCTAATTTGTTGTTCATCCATCCATGAAAGGTTAAGAACATTCTGTTCTCTGATTACATGAACCACACAGAGGGCATATTTCACCTGCGGAGCCAGAGCTAACTGCCTGCCCTATCAGCCAGCCCTACCAGAGCACACGATGAGCTGGCACTTTGTGGGTTTGAGAGTTTGTGTGTTTTCTTTTCTTTTTGTCTCAATGAATTGTAGTTTGCAAATATAGCATGGTCAAGACTTTTCCTTTCGGGGCAGTGTTTAGTATACTATCAGAGTGCAATAAATGCTAACTGGCAACCATGATGGCTACAGAGAAAAAAACCCATGTGAAATTTCATCACCAGTTGCCACAGAGTTCTACTTTCTGACACACAATTGTTTGTGTGGTCTGGATGTAATAATGCAGAATTGTGCGCAATTATGAATAATGTACTTCCACAAATATATTATTATTTTATTTCAACAAGTGTTGAAATTTTCACTATGTGATGAAATGTATAGAAATATAAAGCTTTGGCCTGTGGGAGATTTATCTAAATAGGCAACACATACTGTAAGTGACAAGAGAAAACTACTCTCGTCCGTTAAGGTACTTGACTTGGCACTTAATTATCCTTCATATAGTCTTCCTATTCAGTCATTTCAAACATTTAATTTGGCCAAATGGTCGAATTGAGCCCAGAGCCAAAGGCTCTTCAAGCTGGAGTGGGGATGGGTCTTAATGAAGAAATGGAAGCCAAGGAAAGAGATGAAAGGAGAGCTGAGGAAGTCCAGATATCCAAAAGTTGCCAGCTCTCTGGCAGTACAGATAAACTATTCTAATGGGAAAGAATCATGACTTGGCCTAAAATTGAGCAAATTGAACTGATTCTGTAAAACTGATCATAGTTCAGCTTGCCTCATCACTTGAACATGGAAGAAATAGGAAGCACCAACTTTCATCTCTGTGAGAAATTAAAATAATGCGTTGCACAGGCTATATTCACCACATTGACATTTGATGTCGCAACCCCAACCTAAGATGTATGCTTCTCCTAGGCTGATTTCTGACTCTAACTGCATTTTACAAGCTAGCTCTCAATTCTGATTTTATCTTGCAAGATTTCTGTTGGAAAAATAATTGGAGTAGCATATGCTAAAAACTGCCCTCCAAGTAGCCTCAGTAAGCTTGACTAATAGTTATGACCCACTGTTCTGTAAATGTAGAGTAGACAAAACTCCACCTTGTATGCTCTACCTGGATGATTAAGCAGCTTCTGTAAGAAACATGGGCTCTTGTCTCAGCTCCATTTGCTCACCGGAGCTTACTTCACTCTGTGTATCACTTTCTGTACTCGTAAAACGGGGCTAACATTTCTTATTCTGTTTTCTTCTAATAATTGCTAAGAGAGTGAAGTCATGTGTACTACATGTGCATGTGAAAACAATAACGGATGCTATAAATCTAATAATTCATGTTCACATTCCTAAGGACACGCTTTTCATACACATGGAAAAAGGAAGTAAATCAAGATGAGTCAAAGAAGGAACAGGGAGAGAAAATGGTAACTGATTATAGTTAGCGGACAATTTACTGTGTTGGTCAGGTTTTTTTTTTTTAACTCATTTTTCTCAAGTCCTTCTAGGTGATAAATTAACCTTGAAGAATTAAAAAGAAAAAAACAACAATTTTTGAAGTATAAGACTCAGGACCTTAGGACCAGGGTTCTTGACTAACAAGCTGACAATGGACACCAGCTGGTATATAAATGTAATCTTTAATTAAAAACCTCGTCTTTGAGGACATCCATCTGGAAATGACCTTGGCCATCGTATTTAGTTCTTTTCTCTGCTTCAGTCTTGTGGTGAAATGAGTTCTTCTAGGAGGGAGAAAACATTTCTGACACCAAATGCCCTTCACCTTATATAATTAGTCTTTGAATAGTTTGGTGATGTCCAATAAGTCCCAGACACTGGTTTTGCAGCTGGACTGCACACTGGTCTCTCCTAGATACTTTAAAACAACCCCACTGTCTACATCTACCCTGAAAGAATCTAGTTCAATTGGTAAGATGCGCAGCCTGGCCTTTAGCCTATTTTCAAGCCTTCAACAGCTTCCCAAGTGATTTTAATGTGAAGCAAAATTCAGAAAGCAAGCACTGAAAGTTCACAGGGGGCGGAGGGGTGGGGGTGGGGAGCGTCTCTGCACTGGAATTCCGGGTTGATCAGCGTAGTCTGACAGCAAATGTGACAACTCAATTGTTATGTTGCAGAGTAGGTCCAACTGCAGGGAACAGAAGCTACACCGATAAGTCTGAGCAGAAATGACTCTGCCTTGGACTATTCAATGACTCACAAATCGCTGGGGAGGCCGAAGAAACAGACCATAAAACCTCCCTTTAGAAACAACTTCAGGAGCCCATATTGGGCTTCAGCCACTCAGTGAGCTGCTGCCAGATTGTGAAGTTATTGCTCCAGTTGCCATTTTCCAGAACAGATCTCCATGCCCAGGATGATGAAGACAAACAACCTCAAGAGAAGGGTGTGGTGAGGAAACCACCAAGAACGCCTGGCGATTTCGAAGACGGACTGTTTTCCCCACCACACCAGCAGCACCCAGGTCACCTGCCTTGGAACTGGAAAGCAAGCTCCGGGCTGCATGGAAATCAAAGACCAGATGCAAGAGGACAAATCTCCACCACAAGAATGGGATCGGACAATAGCTGAACGCAGCTGAAGAGGTTTGGAAGCCTTGCAAGGTGATGTCAAGGAGACTTGAGTGTGACAACAGTGGGTGATGAAGGACTGGAGGGGGTTACAAATAAAGGCACGAAGAACAAGCGACAATCTCCGAAGATCAGTCAGTGAGTGACAAAGGGCTGACTATTCTTGTAAACTCTTGCAGCAATGAAAAAGGAACAGCTATGTGAGTGACCGGGTACTGCGAGCAGAATGACGGAGAGACTTGGCCACAGGCACATGACACCCTAAGGAGGCCCTGAACTTCACGGAGTCACCCGTCAGTTTCCTTCTGCCAGGAGAAGCGACTACACATGCTGTTTATCTTAAGTGCTTCATAGGGCTCAAGCAAGATGACTTATGAGAAAGCATCTGGGAAACTTAAAAATGTAAGATCATATAATGAAGCCGTCAATGAAATGAACTTGACTTTTGTATTCTGAACCTTTCAAGTATTTTCTGGATTTCAAGTTGGGGAGGTTAGAGGGCCCGAAAATAGGGGAAAGAACAAAGCAATAAGGGAGATGTGCATTTCGCCACCAGCTCGGTCACTGCAGAGAGACAGGCAGGAAAAGGCCCCTAATCCCGCAGCCTCGGGAGCCGCAGCGGAGTGTGGTCTCCCACCCCGCGCAGTCTCATTTACAGCAGTTTTGCAGTTAAGGGTGCCGCGGCTGCTCACCTGTGAAAACACTTCCAAAGCCACTAATAAAAAGGTAACTCGCTGTGTGCTGTGAGAGATGACAGGCGCACCTCGGGATGAATGACGAGGAAAGACTGTCATTTCCCGCCTCGGAATCAGGCTCCGGCGGCCCCCGCGGCTGGCACCTGTGGCTTGTCAGCAACCACACGCGAAGCCACCCGCTCCAAGCCGCCCGCCGAGGGCTTTCCGGCTGCGGGTCGGCCTGGCTCTATGTGGCTTCAGGCAGCTCCGACGCAGATTTGAGAGGCTTTAAAATCTGTTTTCTTTCTCTGTTTAACAGTTCCTCTCATTTTGTTTTTAGCTTTTAATCCAGGATGAAAGAGGGAATGGTGTGTAGTTGTTTGGGTTATTCTTGGACTCGGAGTATTTTGTTTGAGATTGATTCACATTTGAAATGGTAGCTGTACTTAAAAAATGACTAGTGTTATTTGTGTCACCACAGTGCCTTGTTTTTCAATAAATAATAGGACGGGTATTTACAGAAAAGTTATTTTTCACTTAAAATGCGCCAGGTTGTATTCCAATCACTTTATATGAATTAGCTCATTCATTCTCACTAGACTGCTATAACTATACCCATTTCACATATGAGAAAGCTGAGGCACAGGGTTATTCAGTAATTTACTTATTTGATATATAATATACATACTTATATTTTACAAAATGCAAAGTTATACAATTTATGGTGATACTGTTCTTCCTAAATCATGATACTAATTGTGATACTAATACTATAATTCCCTAGGTCAGGAATCGCTCACCAATAACTTTTGGCTATCAAATTAAGTGTAAGTGCTGTCATACCAAATCTCTCAAATTATGATCCTTTCATCTCTAGTCCTGTCTTCCAACAATTCCCTAACTCAATGACTTCCAACCAGGGGTGATTTTGCCCTCTGGTGGATATTTGGCAGCATCTGGAGATATTTTGGGTGGTCACGATGTAGCAGTATTACTGGCATCTAGTAGGTAGAATCAGGGATTCTGCTAAATATCATAGAATGCACAAGACAATCCCTTCCCATGACAAAGGAGTATCCACACCCACCACTAGGGCACCCACAGTCCTCCACCCAGTCCATGGGGCCCCTTCTGCGCCTCTTCACCCCCTCTCTCCCCCCCACCCCATGGCCTCAAAGCTACAGTCAGATTTCTAGGGCTTGTTACTGGTTTAGTTTTGTCTGTTCTTTTGCTTTCTTTCATATTGCACCTGCAAATGAAATCATCCAATGCATGTCTTTCTCTTCTGACTTATTTTGCTTAGAATAATATCCCCTTGGAGAAAGAGGGAAACCTCCCCTGGCCTAACCTTTCCAAGGCAACACAGATCTACTGAAATCATAGGAACCAAAGCAGAGATGGCTGAGATGGATTGGGGAGAGCAAGAGAGAGACCATCCTACTTTCACCACCGATGATGGCGCATCCGGGTGGCATGGCACACCGTGGGGGCGTCCTCTCTGTCATGCCCTCCACCTCCTGGGGCCTAGGTGTGGGGAGTAGCAGACTGCGGTGCCTGGGTAATGCATATGGCAGTCTTTTCAGTGTCTGAAACTATTTAATGCACCTTCCCTCGTTTTGCCACCGGCGGGTTCACCGGTTTCAGAAGTAAGCTTTAAAAGGCAACGTTGAAAGAATTCAGGTTTTGGGTGAAATCCAGCAAGGACCACCAGCAGCTCCGTAGTTTTCTCAACCAAGAGAACACTGTGCTCTCAGAGACGCCACCTATAATAGCATCTTTTCTTGATTTCACAGATTCCCTGCAAAAACAATCATGAAAGTGACTCCTAAAATTCAAGGCCTTAGGCATTTATAAAGAGAACTTCATGTATGGGATGAGGACATTTGCTGCTGAATTTTTAAACACAGTTCATGGGTTCCCATAGAGTTGGAATGAATTTCATGCTGAGATCTTTTGTTTTTTCCTTCTTGAATAAGTTTAGAGCTGGCAGGGCAGATAATGAAAACGCTGCTGCATGCACGGCAAAGCAGGAATTAATGCCTCTGTCTGACATTAGATCCTACAGAGGTGAATACGGCAGAAACAGAAAATAATGTTTGTTACATTGTGTAAGTTTCAGCTGGGAAGAAAAATATTAGAGGGAACACAATAAAATGCTCCCCTGGTGAAATCTTTTAAAAATTGATTTCATAATAAGTCTTTAATTTTGAATACTTGGGAAAGACCTAAGACACGGTGTGGTTTGGCACATGACATCCCATAAAGCCATTTTCTGTGCAGAGGAGGGTACTTGCTTGTTAAGCCTCCGCTGAAGGTCATTTGACATGCTGTTGTCTATTCTCTTTGAGCGTGAAGCTTTGAAAGGAGAACTTATCACAAAACACAGGGTCCCTTTCTGCACTGCCTGGTCTCGGTGAGATGCCGTAAATTAAACATTGGTGAAATAAAACGCAAGTAGACATATCTTTGGAGATGATCTGGAAGAAATCTGGATAAACAGAATTGCTGCTGGGGAAGCTGGCAGGACATATCACCCTACCTTGTCCCAGGTGTAACCAATGAGGAGGTTACTTGTGAGTTACCCAAGAGATGAAGGGAGGCAAACATCTCACAGAGGAGCCATTGTCAAGGAGAGTCCCCGACAGCGCTTGAGAGAAAATGTTTAATAAAATAAAGCAAACGTGTGTAAACAGCCAATAGGCTGCACGGCACACAGTCAAAGCTAATGAAAGTGAATTAACTCATTTCACTTTAGGCAGCAGGCGAGAAGGTAGGACTGTGAGGCTCCTAGTCGCTGGGCTTTACGTCCTGCCCAATCAGGGTTCCAGTCCAGTGTCTAAAGCACCTGGAATGCTGTCATCATCTGCTCACCGTTCCTAATGTCTTTCCCAGTATTATCTAAGACTGGTAATTCAAAAAATTATTTTAATTGCATTAATTTTTATGAAGGTGACATTGGTTGATAGCACTGTCTCTGATGCAGAGGGACAGACTCACGCCTCTTCAGATGGACGTTACTCCCCCACCCCCCACCAAGGCCCTTGCGGTCCTCTACCATCGTGCCCTTCTCCAGTTCTGTCCAAGTCCTTTTTAAAACTGATCAGTTAGGCAGAATTTTATTGTTATCAGAGTGCTGCAATGCCAAAGCCTTGTGACTTTGTATACCCTCTTATCTGTAAAATTAGGTATAATGATAACATACCTGCTTCTTGGAGTTGTGAGAAATAAAGGAGATGATGTATGTAAGGAACTTGGATAGTGTCTGGCACATACTATATGATCAATAAAAGCCAGCTCAAGCCGGCTAAGATAAAACATATTCAACAATGACTTCAAACTCCCCCTAGAAATCTGAATATTCCACAAAACCCATTAGAGTTTGTTTTGCTACATTTCAAATAAAAAGGAGAGGCATGGCAAAGTATATTTATCTCAGGTCTCTTGATTTCCTTTAGCTTTATTTCTATAGGTGTCACAGTTACTGTTCAAAGCTTCTCTGCATGGAAGACCACAGAGTAGGCAGACAAGTGTTGGGGGGTGGACATTGTTCTTTCCATATGTGAAATGTTACTTTTCTTGTCCTTTATTTGTCTGTGAGCAAGGTGAAATGAAGGTCATGCCACCTGGAGTTATTTCATGTCCTGAGAAGTGCCTGGATCCCAGGCATCCACTCCAGCAAAAGACAAGCAGATCATCAGCAAGGTGGCCCCGACATGGAGTGGCCCTCGCTGGGTGTTAACGACACCAGAGTTGATCTTTCCACATGGACAAGCTTCCTCTACTCCCTCACCTTCCCTCTAGGTCAGGAAAGTTGAGATTTCTCTCCAATATTATTTTCCATTTGTTGTTCCAGAAATGGTTTGCTGAACATTTACCTAAAATTGGAAGTTCGGGTCAATGGACAGAGCTATGAATTCCTTGAGGTGCACTTTCGGAGGGTCAACTCAGTTTGAATTTGAATTACCTGCCAAAAATGTCACTCCTGTAAATCCAGATGGTTTCTGACTGTCTGGACCTGCCGTTACATGAGGGAGAAGTCAGCAATACCTAAATAAGTATCTCATTCTCATGGAGGAATTTTTTGTTGTTGTTTACTTGAGCTCTGTAGCTCATTTCCAGAAGCACCCAAATGGTTTAAATTTTTATAAGTTTGCATGCATCGCTCGCGTCCCTCGAATAGCTAAGTAAGGAAGGCAGGGAGGGCTGAAGGAAGTTTTCCAGTAAATACAGTGTTGGTGACTGGATTAACATTTTCCCTGCTAGAGTTGCATGTCCTCTTAGCTCTCAGAAGGTCCCAATTAGGCCTGCCACGTTGCCATCACAGCTCACAGAGTCCCTGTAACAACCGCATTAAGTTGGTGCTGGGTGAGTTTTAAAGTAGGTTTTCCAACTAGCGTAGGTGGACAGATTCCGGCTTCATCACCACCACGCCTTCCCTCAGCCCATCACGGATCCCTATTGCAACACTCTCCCTAGGAAGATGCTGTTCCTGGCACAGCAGGTGCTTATTTGACAACAACAGCATGAACCGCCCCAAAACACCAACCTGCCTACATTGACTAGGAAGAAAAACATTAAAACCCCAAAGTCTTGGGGAAGCAAGTCAGAAGTTATGAGAAAAGAGCCACTTGAAAACTTCAAGTTTTCAATGTACCCACATGAAATTGAAGCAGTTCGTATTTGTTGAACACTGCAAATAGGAGGCAGAAAAGAAAAGAATCTCCTTCAAGAAGCCATTGTGGTATCTATGCCAGAAAAAAAATTCTTGCTTAACTGATTTCCTCCTTTTATTAATTGGTGATTTTGGCATTTGGGATATGTACAGAAGTATATGTAAGCCCACAGGGCAACCCATTCTTCATCAAGTTCTTCACCATGAATCCTTCACAAGCCAAGACAACTCATTTATTGTCTTTTTTTTTTCCCAACAGTATTTTACTGAACTCTTATTAAGTATCACTCTGTTCTGGTTCTTGGGGATATCTGAATAAAGTCCTGTGATACTTTTAATTCAGGGGAGACAAAAAGTTAACAAGAAAATAGCAGATGGCAATAGTGCTGAATGCTAAAAATAATCAGTTTGGTCCAAGACATCATCTGGGGGCTATTTGTGGCTGGATGGTGAGAGAAGGCTTTTACAAATAGGATATAGAAGCTGAGGCCTTTATGATAAAAAGGCCAAGCTTTGTGAGCATCGGGGCTTACCAGAAGAGTACAACTAGTGCAAAGGTCCTGTGGTGGAAACAAATTTAACACATACGAGGGATAGGAAGAAGGTGAGTGTAACAGGCTCACATGGGTAAGACCAATAGGGAAGGTGCCAGGTGCAATAGGGTCTTTGTAGGCCAAGTGAAGGGGTCAAGTTGTACTTTAAGTGTTATTGAAGGGTTTTAAACAAGAAAGCGACATGATCCCATCCATGGTTATAAAAAATTACCTTGGTCCCTTTGGAGAACACAATGTAAGGGGCAAGAGTAATAGCAGGATGGCCACATAGGGTTACTGCTAAAATTTGGACTAACATGGTTAGCTGTGAAAATGAAATTAAAAAAAAATTTGACATAGGACTAATATTCTACCTTACAAATTCACTGCCTCTTCAGAAACCTACAAATATTACATCTATTTATTTAACAGTAGTTGATGGCAAGTGACAGGCCTGATGCAGAACAAGGTAGTGCAGACACCCTGCAGGACGAATGTCGGCTCAGTTTCCAAGAAATCATTTTGCTTTGTCATCAACACCGAAGCATCTCATCCTCAGAAACCAGTTCTGAATGAGTTTCTATTTTAAGCTAAAATCACACATAGAGAAGCCATAAGAAGAAATGGGATTAAAACAAAGTTGAAAGAACTATATTCATTAATGTTGCTCACAAGATACCCTTATTCCATGAAATTCTAATTGTTGATTTAATCTCAGTCATATCCTCTCATCATCCTCATGGCCAATGAGAGGACCAGCTCTGTGAGCTGCCCCGGGCGCAGACTAAGAGAATTAGTTCTACTGAATATTTTCAGTTCACCTGGCTTGCTGAGCTGGAGGAGTGAGTGAGACACCCAGACACCTTGTTTTCTAGTCTTGGATGTGGTTCCATGTCCTTAGATCCTTAGTGGCTTTTTTCAGCACTGAGCTCTGCTTGGAGAAGTACAAGTTGAGGAGCTAATCCTGTGATCCTATATTGAATTTGGAAATTTTTTTTTTTAAAGATTCATTTATTTATACATACAAGCTGGGGTACAGGCCAGAGGCGTGGGTCGGCGAGAGGGTTCACCAGAGACAGAGTGGGGAGCAGAACAGGCAGATCAGAAATACACTGCTGAGGGGAGCAGCAGGCGAGGCAGGAGAGGTCTGCCACACCATGTGGGATTCTCCCTGGCTGGGCGTCGAACTCGCATCGCAAGCTGCCGACAGCTCCTGAGCGCAGTGCTCAACCGCTGCACCACCAGGGAGGCCCATGAATTTGGAAATTCTAACAGAGAATCATAATGCTCTGTAAACAAAAGCAGACAGTATTAACCTGAGAATTTTTTTTGTTTAATTCTGAGTCAGGTACAATTTAAAGACCGTTCCAGACACAATCAAACCTTTTTTTGGCTGTTCTTCACTTTACTGTGCTTTGCAGATAATTGTACTTTTTCTTTACAAATGGAAGGATTGTGGTAACTCTGCATCTGGTAAGTCTATCAGTGCCATTTTTCCAACAGCATGTGCTCACTTCCTGTCTCTCTGACATTTTGGTAGTTTTCACAATATTTCCAACTTCTTCACTATCATTGTATCTGTTACGGTAATCTGTGATCTTTGCATTGTTTTGGGGCACCACTAAGGTATATTTAATTGATAAGTGTTGCGAGTGCACTGCCAGCTCCTCTGACTAGTCATTTCCATCTCTCTTATCCTCCCTAATCCCTGAGACACAACAATACTGAAATTAGGCCAACTAATACCACACGGTGGCCTCTGAGTGTTGAAGTAAAAGGAAGTTATATATTTCTCACTTTAAATCAAAACCTACAAATGATTAAGATTAAGGGAGAAGGCATGCCAGAATTGAAAGAGGCTGCAAGATAGGCTTCTTGAGTTACATGGCTAGCCATGCTGTGAATGCAAAGGGAAAGTTCTTGAAGAAAATTAGAAGCTACTCCCAGCAAACACACATGTGGTAAGAAAGCGAAATAGCATTATGTTGACATAGAGAAAGTTTCAGTGATCTGGACAAAAGATCAAACCAGTCACAACATTCCCTTAACCAAGGCCTAACACAGAAAAAGGTCTTAATTCCTTCAATTCTAAGTAGGCTCAGAATGGTGAGGAAGCTGCAGAAGAAAGTTTAAGCTATCTGAGTTTGGTTTATGAGGTTTAAGGAAAGAAATTATATCTATAAACATAAATGTGCAAGATGAAGGGGCAAATATTGAAGTAGAAGCTGCCCAGGTTATCCAGAAGATCTAGCTACTACCACTGGCTACACTACAACAGATTTTTCAATGCAGATGAAGCAGCCTTAGGTTGGAAGAAGAAGCCATCTAGGGCTTTCATAAGTAGAGAGGAGAAGTCAGTACCTGGTTTCAAAGCTTGAAAGGAAAGGCTGACTCTCTTGCTAGGGGCTAATGCAGTTGTTGACTTTAAGTTGAAGCCAGTGCTCATTTACCATTCTGAAAATCTTAGGACCTTTATGAACAATCCTAAATCCACTTTGTCTGTGCTCTAGAAATGGAACAACAAAGCCAGAATGACAATACATCAGTTCAAAATTGTTCACTAATGTTTGAAAGACACTGTTGAGACTTACTGCTCAGCAAAAGATTCATTTCTAAATATTCCCGTTCCTTGACAACGCACCTGATCACCCAAAAGCTCTGATGGCGATGCACAGGAGATCACCATTGTTTTCATGCTAACATAACATCCAGCCAAGGAGTAATTTTGACTTTCAAGTCTTATTATTTAAGAAACACAAAGCAATTCTTCAGATGGATCTGGGCAAAACCACTGGAAACCTTCCGGAAAGGATTCACCATTATAGATGCCATTAAGGAAATTTGTGATTCACTGGAAGAGGTCAAAATATCAACATTAACAGGAGTTTGGAAGATGTGGATTCCAACTCTCATGATGACGTTGAGGGGTTCAAGACTTACGTGGAAGAAGTAACTGCAGATGTAGTGGAAACAGCCAAAGAACCAGAATTAGAAATGGAGCCTTAAGAGTGAATTACTATTATCTTATGATAAAACTTGCGCAGCCAAGGATTTGCTTCTCTGGGATGAGCAAAGACATTGGTTTGTCGAGCTGGTATCTATTGGTAAAGATACTGTGAATATTGTTAAGAAGACAGCAAAGGATTTAGGAAATTATATAGACTTAGTTGACAAAGCAACAGCAGAGTTTGAGAGAATGGACTCCAAATTTGAAAGAAGTTCTGTTGTGGATAAAATGTTATCAAGCAGTGTTGCATGCTAGAGAAATCTTTCATGCAAGTAAGAGTCGATTGATGCCATGGTTATTATTGTCTTATTGTCCAGTATCGCCACCCTCACACTGATCAATCAGTAGCCACCGACATCAAGGCAAGACCCTCCCTCAGTAAAAAGACCAACTCACAGGTGTTTCTTTAGCAATAAAGTATTTTGAATAGAGATATGTACAGTTTTTTAAGACATATGCTATTTCACACTTAAGAGACTAATATTGTAAACATAACTTTTTTATGTGCTAGGAAACCAAAAAATGAGTGTGATTGACTTAGTTGCAATATTTGTTTGACTGTGGTAGTCTGGCAAGGAATGCATGCTATCCCTGAGCTGCATCTGTATGTAGAAAAATGGCCTTAAATGGCTTTGTAAACTCTTTGAAGAATAACAATGATCATTCTTTCCAATTTATGAACAAAACCTTTCCTCTTACACTCTCTTGCCATGTATTTTGTAGTAGAGATCTGTCTGTTAGTTTGTGCTTTCATCATTAATATGATTCATTCTTGACTCACCATGATCCAATTGGCTGGGATTCATATGATCAAAATTCTGGAATTTATACCCATGTTTTTTACTGGCAATACTCACTAAGAGTGCAAACCAACTACAGCACCTGGCTGGGGTGCGGGGAGCTGCCCTCCCGCCGACCAGAGCCCCACTCCAGGCCTGGCATCCTCAGCTGCGTCCCACGGCTCCTCTAGAATGCACTGAATAAATGTATGTTACTCATTCTCTTCTTGCTCCTCTATTTGACTAACAAATAACTTAGGGTGTTATTTATAATTCACCGTTTCCAGAAATGTGATTAGAACATTTTATACTATGTGATATACGCGTACTATTGACAGTGGATTAAATATTACATCTGTGTCCAGGTCTATTAAAAAAAATTAGGCACTAGATTCTTGGTCAGGAAAGTAAGCCCCTATTACTGGTGAGTCCTAAATGTATTTGACTAATAGAACAACTAAAAATCATAATTGAAATGTTCTATGTTAACGCAACCAATTCAAGGTAATTTTGTTCTGAATGAGATAACAGTTCATATTAAAGACTCAAATAAAAAGGCCTTTAAAAATATGGGCGGTGGGGTGTAAAAATTTCCACAGAGAGAATTCTATTCACTATTTTAAGTTTTTCCTGCAAATTTGAAAAAGACCATATAACATAGCAAAACCCCATGGACCAGCTTGTGCAATGGGAACAGAGTCTGGAGCTCACTGCCTTATTAGAATGTTGTTTACAGGCACAAATCAGATTTATTTACATTGTTTATATTCAGCAGCTACTAACCAGCCATAATGCTGAGATTTGCCTATAGTACAATGTCTTTAGCAAAGGGCGTTCCATATGTAGGTAAAGGTGTTGGAAGTAATTGCTTTACTAGGTACAATGGTCTTCACCCTAATGAAGGAGGCCTATTTGAGGAGTTGAACTCGCTATGCTCAGTTGTCCATGTGAGCCCTGAAATGTGATTTCATATTAAATGGCTGATGTCACTGGATAACCTTGCCATTTAAGAACTGTGTCCTGGACAACCTCTCCCACGCCTCCACACCACAGTTGGTGTCACTCCCTCTTCCCTGCAGAGGCCTTGACCTGACTTTTCAACCAGAACTTTCATACCATCGCCTTTTCCTAAGGCACACTGTAGGCTTAAAAGCTTTGTCCCTATTATGGAGATTTCAGACACTGGTGAAATTATCATTTGGGGGCAATGAGCGGGAAAGGAAGGGAGAGCAGATGTGAAGGAAGTAGGTCCAGCACCTCCCTCCACTGCCCAAGCTAAAAATGTTTTGGTGGCAAGATTTCCATTCATCTTGGGCCCTTCCCAGCCTTTCGGATTGCAAAATGGCAACTCAGGGCGGGCTGGGTCTGCATCTCCACCCCAGCTCTTCCACCGCCCTTCCTACCCTCCACCGTTGGGTGAGAGAGCCTGCCGTTGCCTGCCAGCATTTTCCAATCACCCTTTAAAGGGTTGATGTCAGGGGAGAGGGGAGGACAAGGGCACAAAATGGAATAGAAAGAACACAAGGGACCATGGAGATGGATCACGGGTGAATTGGTGGTGGCCTACCCAAGGGGAATACAAAATGTAAAAGACATAAATAACAATAAAAATTAAAAAAATAAAAAATAAAAAAAAATAAAGGGTTGATGTCAGGCCCACCACAAACTTTGGTTGTTAGGAAAAAAATCTTCCTATTTCAAATGATTTGTATTTTCTTTGAAATGTAATTTCAATGTGATGAACTTATTATGTAAGGCTTTACTTGTATTACTTTGATATCTTTCACTTATATTGCTTCGATTTTTTCACACAGAACAAATATATAGTGTAATGGTAATATAATAATAATATAGATAAAAAGAGAGCATGCTTTTTACCTTTGTCGTCTCACTGCACACATGAAAGGATTTATAATCTAAGGTAGCACTGAATTTCTAAGAGCAGACCTGTGCCTTTTGCATGCCATTTTCTTTGTAATGTCAATCATTTTTACCTTTATTTATAAATTAGGTTAATGTTTGCAATTACTCAGTAATTGAAGTGTTTCACCAAAAACCAATAGGAAGCAGGTGAATTAAATAACACTATGTTATCCATTCAGGTTTCTGCATGGTTATGAGTTATATGTAAATAGTGTCAGAACATTTTCTTTAAGTCTAAAAAAAGCGTGTTCCTATGATTAAGGCATTGAAATAAGAAGAGTGCTTTGGTGGCCATGCCTCATTCTAATATGTTAATTGCATATATGAAATATAAATTAGAAAAAGAAATTATTGTAGCTATGATGAGGGAAAACAGAGCATGAAAAAGATGTGTATTCAATATTATTTTGAAGCTCTTAAGAGGAATGCGTTTGTTGGTGGTAACAAAGATGACGCAGTCACGAACATTTCAGCCGTGGTGTACAATGCGATCACCTGAAATACCTTCACGTCAGCTATTCCCTCATTTGTTGTAAAGTATTCCTGTCATCATAATGTTATGATATCACATAAGAACATAGCAGGCAGTTTGTACGAATACAGTTACCATGGCATTCTTATACTTTCACTTGTGGAATATAAACATTCCTGGTAATCACTTCCAAGTCCTATGTCTGTGGAGTTAGAGGTAGGTTAGTTTGCATCCTAGGTGTATTACATTTCTTACAGAAACTATCCCAGGTGTGCCATTCCCTCAGATAAAATGTTTCCATTGGGTCTGGTGCTTTTTAAACCCTAACGTGCAAGTTGAATCCCTTCAATCTTGAACTTTCAGTCTAAATTTGAGTGCAGTCACTTGCTAGAAGCAGTTCCCCAGAACTCATTTCCTCGGTCACTTTCTTACTGCCACCCCCACTGCCTCAGTGACAGTAAAATTTAACTCTCTGGGCATATGTGAGAATGAAGCAGAGAGAGTGTCCAGGCGTGGTTGCCAGGCCTCTGGCCAGGACCCCGCTTGTGGTGCCGTGCCGAGAACCCAGCTTCTTCTCTCTCTCACAAATAGACTCGTCTTGATCCTCACAATAACCTACAAATACAGCACAGGGCTCATTACTGTCACAAATGAATGAACTGGGAGTCCACTTCCGCCCCACCCACGGCAGCAAGTGTTGAATCACGAACAAAGAAACTCACGTGACTATATCGGCATATTAGTTTTGTAAACGTCACCTGTGCTTGGGTTATTAATTAAGAGACTGTTTCAATTATCTCCCTCCCACACATGGATGTGTTGCTTATTTCCTCATCCTCAGAGTGTGGAGATGAAGGTTTAACCAAAAGACCTTAAGATGAGTAACTTGTCAGAGCACAAACATTTTGAAATCCCAATGAAAATGCAGTTTAATACAGCCAGTTAAATTGCCTGGGAGGAAATAGTGGATACAGCTTTCTTAAAGCCTTTCCCCCCAGGCCATTAACTAAGAAACTGGTCACTAACTGCTGGTAACAACCCGTTTGGGGGGGATTATTCTATTATTGGCATTCTGTGGTTTCTGGCAACATTTTGTTCAAGATATCAAAATGACACTACAGCTGGGCTTGGTAGTTCAGAGACTCTCATCCCTTCTCCGTGGTTAATGGCCTTTTTTTTTTTTTATTCCAATCGAAATGTACCAAAGCTGAGCTGTGCACTGAGTTTATTATGTACTACATTCTTGTTGCTCTAAGAAATATGCTTTACACTGGAGTCAGCATTCAAATCAATGGAGCAAAAATATAACATTTATTGTTAGTAAAATTGAATCATGCTGAAAAGGCTGAACGAAGGCTTGACTTAAACTGGATGTTAGAAATCATTTCACTTGCCACGAGCGCTGTCTGGCTGACACACAGCCAAATGCTGTTCCCTCCCAGTGATTAATTGTTAGCTGGTGCGGGCACATATACACTGCCAAATGGAGAATAATAACCAGTTATATTATGGATTTCCTATAACTCATGGTAACCCATATACCTAGAATAGGGGCCACTCTGTGGGCACGGGGCTGCCTGCTGATAGAGCTACGCTGGCATAATTCGTCCACTAAAGGCTGGATTAGAAGGGAGGCAGCCCGGTGAAGGGCAGGCAGACACCACACAATGAAAGAAAAGTTCTTGAGAGTTTCAAAAACATTTCTTTTGTTCACTTCAAATGGCAGAAGCCAGTCAGACCCTTGACAGCTTACGCCTGTCAGGAGTATCGGGGAGCTCAGATACAGGTTACAGATATGTTACTGCATGGGAAACTTGGGGTGTTTTTTTGCCTTTTTGGGGCTCCTTTTTCCTATCATCTCTTAATTACCCCCCCCAAAAGATCAGAAGATATCATTAGCTCTGCTTCTCAGTGAACCTGACTTTTCTCAAGAAATTTACATCTTTCTCTCATTTTCTGTTAAGGTTCTTACCCTGTTTTTTCACCTAAAGAATTATAATGAGGTAGAGTGAATGAGATCTATGGGGAGAGCAGTGGACCCAGAGACTAAAGGTAAAAGGATGATTGATGGTATGAAATTACCATAAAAGTACAATCAGGATCAGATTTTAAAATGAATTTTTAAGCAGCCTAAGAGATACTCTTTGATTTGCAGTCTGGTGGAATGGGTAATGTCTCATTCAGTGGATAAAGTTTCTCACTGTGTGACTTCAGCTTTTTCTGATCTTTCTGACTAGAAGTAAAATGGAACCAAAGCCTAAAATGGTTTTGAATGCAGAAAATATCAAACACAATATCCTTAATGTCAAAACCTGAGCATAGCAGGTGAGGAAAGAAAAATAAATAGAATATCACTGTTAGTATTGCTGTATCAGGCTCTCCTCTCACTGGCAAATGGGGTTAAAATATACATTTGTAAAGGGCAAATTTGTTTACATATTGAAAAAAATTAAAGGTTAGGCTGGTGTCAGATTTTCATCTGTCTTTGGTGTGCAAAATGCTCAAACAAAAATATTAAAACAAAATGTTTTCATGGAATGTTTTCCCGTTTGCCTTTGAAAATTTAAATGAAACTTTTATTTTCAAATAATTTCAGATTTACAGAAAAGTCACGAAGATATTACGGAAAACTCCTGCGTATCTTTCATGTAGTTTCTCCTGCTCTCGTTTCTCAACTCTGAGTTACCAGATGCAGCTGATAAAGGACAGCACAACCAGTTAAATGTGGATTTCAGATAACAAATAATTTCTGAGTGTATGAGTGTTCCAATGGAAGCTAATTACGACTGTACCTTTGTCCCCACTGAGGAAGCAATATGGGTTAACTAAATGCTATTCTTCATTGGGATTCACTAGCTTTCTCTTAATGTCTCCTTCCTTTTCTAGGATCCCATTCAGGATATCATATTATCAGGTCCCAGAGACTCCTCTGGCCTGTGACAACTTCTCAGACTTCCCATGTGTTTGTAAATACACAAGAAAATAAGCTAAAGTATTAGTTGATAATCTAACAATGTTAATAAATAACTGTATTTCTCAGAATTATTTAATATATTTTTTAAAATGTGTAATTTGTAAATCAGTCTAATGGTTTGTAATTCAAGGTCCTATATATGATTATAAAACAGCAATAAATCCTAATTATAGATCAGGAATTTTCCTTTTTACCATTGGGGGAAAAGTAACTAGAAGCAACGTATAAACACATCCAGACTCATCATTATATTGGATATACTGTTCTATTAAATGTTAGCATTATCATGATCCTTGAGTATAAAAATAATTACGAAAATGCTTCAAATCACAGGCTTTTATTTTACTCAATTTAAACTTTTCACTTCATACATCTTTTCTATTGTCTCTGCATGCTTCTAAGAACAGATCCCTGAAAAATAGGAATTCATTTTGTTGTAAACTTTGCACATAGCCATAAGTACAGAGGTTTATTTTTATTTTTTTCAGAATTTTCCTGAGATTAAAAGGAAAAAAAAAAAGAAGGATGTGGGGTTAATCAATCTAGCAGAAAATATCTTAATCTTATAGCCTTATAATTTAGGTTGATCTTCATTAAGTTAAAATCCCCTGCTTTAAAACTGTTAATCATTATGGGAATCTTTAACATTTCAGACAGTTACTTCTTGTGACAGTTTCCATTTCTTCTTCCTGTTGACAGTTCCTATAATGACTTTAATCATATGGAAACAGAACTGGCTATTGAATAGCAACAAACTCAATGGTCAAAGTCTATGTCATTTTTCTGGGAGCAGGACTTTCTGAGCAACAAGGAGCTAATACTCAGAGCCTTCTGGAAAAGTGCTAAGTGCATTAACTCTCTGTCAATCACATCTGTAGCACAAGCCAAATTACCACGATTGGCTCAAGACATTCCATTGAAACTTATTTGTGTGGTGTTCGTTTCTGTGTACTGTATATAACTAATGATGATTGTTTATGGAAAGGTGCCTGTCCAATTATTTTTGAAGAAACACAAGAATGCAGAATGACTGGAAGCATCAGGTTTTTGCCAGAGAATGCCTCAGGTAAGAGGAGAATGGCTAGAGGCTATAAGGAATCACAAGAGACAAGTCAGAGCTGTAAATTGGGAAACTGACATATCTCATCTAATATACTTGCTAACTAGGCCTTTAAAAACCTTGACATTTAACTAAGTTTGTGGAAAAGTTATGGGTTTTTGTCCTTTTCTATTGACTCTAACTCATTAGTCCAGTGAATTAGCTGTTTATCATTGTTCCCAACATTAGGGACCGTGGGGGAGACATTGGCAGAGGCAGGGATGCATCTCTCGCTGAGCTATTTACGCAGGCACCGCCTGTTTCAAAGTCAAGTCAGTCAAAACTGATACTTCAAGTTATTTACCCTTTTGGTACTTGAGGGCTAGAGATGGCATGAAAGGAGCCTTTCATTCAGCAGAGGCATTTAAATAAAGCTTTCCAAAGGCTGATGGATTTGGAAGTCGGTGGGCTCTTTACTGAAATAAATAAGTTTATGGGGATTCTAAGAAAATAGGAGAGAAATACAAACTTTCCAGCCAGTGTCTCTACTTCAGTATCAGATTTTGATAAAAATTTTTGTTATTTAAAGGCGTAACAATGGCCCACGGCAAGATAATCTTTGCCTTAATATGTTAATGTCCCTGAAGTAGGATTAACTTTACCCTCAGATTTTTAAACTCCAGCAACCTCAAGAAACAAGACAAAAGACACATCATTCATAATCAGGAAGCAGCCGTTTCCCAAAAAGGAAGACGGATGAGATGCTGTTTACAAGCATGTAGTAAAATAGTTGAGTTTTTACTCAATATTCTAGTAAACATATGTTAGGAGCTTTATTACACTGAACTGCATCAAAAAGTGTTGCTGACATGCATGTTTATCAGATGATTTTCTCCAAAATGAAACAAAAATATATTTTCCATTTTTCTCAATAATCACCAGCCTCGTGTCTTCAATTGATCTATATAAGGTGAATGGCAGAGATACTTTAGTAAAATGTTGAGACAACACTAAGTAACAAGTAACGTGTGGAAATTATCACTCAGAAGCCCTAAGCAGCTATTTTAACTTTTTTCAAATAGTTACAAGCCATATGTACATGTTTGCTTTTTTCCTTTTTTACCATTTCTTTATCAACTATGAAGACTCATTTCATTTCATTTAAGCACTTTTTAAAGAGATAAAGAGGCTTTGCAACTTGCTTTCTGAATCACTGCTGATAACTGGTAGCATGTATAACCTTACTGGCCATATGAAAAACATTTCAAGTGATGTTAATAAATTATTGATACTAATTCCTTCTTTTTTGCTTAATTCTGTCAACAATCTATCAAACCAATATTCATTTAGCTACTTTGCATGAACTTAGCATAACATTACATTCTTTGGAGAAAACAGGAAAGAAGTTTAAGACATGGTCCTTGCTTCCACTGAATTCTAATTTTATGTGGAAGGCAAGTTCAACACACTCAGAAATAGAAAGCACGGGAAACAATATAAGTTGATAGTGATGATGAATAAAGACCATTTGTTATGAATAATAAAATGTCATATTATATAGTTTAAGGAAACTAATGAGCAGTGTTCATATCAGGGCAGAGAAGGAAGATCTCTGTGGTTGGAGGGGTTAGAGAAGGTCTTTGTGGAGACCCTCGGTTGAGGAGTGAGGGTTACATTGTTCCTGAGTGATAAACCAGGGGTGACATGTTTCAAAAAGCACACAGGTGCCCTGTTTGCTGATGAGTCTGTAGGTAGAGACCTGGAGGCAGATGCTTATATGTCTGAGCAGCCCGCTCTGAGGCTGGAAAGCAAACTAGACACAATGGATGGACTGGCTCAGGAGTTCAAGGGACGGTGAGAGGCCCTTGACCAAGAGGCTGGCATCTGGTGCAGTGTTGACCGTGTTAAACTAGTTATTTCAATGTTCCCAGCCTGCCTTCTTATCTGTTACATGGACGTACGAATCGTTCCAATCTCATCAACTTTTTGGGCCTAGTAAATGACAAAACGCATACCAATAATGCTTATGCCAGAGGACTGCAGAGAAAATCTGATGGTGTGTAATACAAACACTGTGGAGGGGGCAAGGGAGGGCAGGGCCGCTGGCCTAGCCCCATGTCTGGAAGGACTAGGGGTAGGGGTGCTGAGCTCTGCTTATAGCTTATATCGTCTGTGTGATGTGAGCCACTTGGAAACTGATGAGTGTCCAGTGTGGGTTTATTGTGTTTTTAGACATTTCACTAATGAAAGACTCAAGGAAAGGGCTGGTGGATAAGGATGAGGTTGTTCTCATCCTAGATGGAAACTGAGATCCCAAAGATTAGAGTCTAGGTAGGATGAGTTCACCCCCCTCCCCTTGTTCAAAACTAATGTTAAAGGAAGTCTGGAACTCAGAGAACAAGACACACGAGCAAGGAAGTGTCATTGCCAGCGTGAACTGGCCTCCACCACATGCTGGAAGAAAGGAGCTGGAAGAGCAGAACATTCTTGGGCCCTGAGCCTCACAGAGGCCACAGAAGGGCTGGAGCCCAAGCACTCTGATATGCCTATCTGATCGCCTCTTTTCCTTCTCTGCGTATCAGTCACTCTGTTCCCAAAGCCATCACAAGAGTCCCACTACAACGTGACAGCTCCATCTTCCCCATCACAGTCAGGAAATATGGGACACATCTGAGGCTATGCCTGAGACAAAGCCTGCCAGGAGAAACAGCAGCTGCTGCCTGAGTGAAACAGGCAGACAAGAGCTGCAGCAAGGGCCAGCAGTGGCCCCAGCCCACATCAGCATGGCACAGATGGCCAGATCTGGGAAGGATAGATGGCCAGATCTGGGGAGGATAGATGGCCAGATCTCGGGGGGGGGGGGGTAGAACTTCCTAAGGTTCCAAGAAATTCATGGAAGGAATTTACCAGGAAACCTGGTAAAGTAGCTGGACATCCAGTAATGACAAGGGGCAGTGATCCAGGCGACTGTGATTTCATGGGAGGTGTGGCTTTGGAGTCAGCCAACTTACGGACTACCTGGGTCACACAGAATTGTGTGAAGGTGAAATGAGATAACAAATGAAATGTTCTTAGCCTCACATCGGCATTTAATAACAGGAGCACAGGGCATGTCTGTCGTCGTTGACCTTGTTTTTTCACCATGGTATGTCAAGTTAGGGGGCTAGGTAAGAGCACTGGCACAGAGGGCTGTAGGAGCTCTGTTCCTTAGCCAGCCGGGGTAGCCGGTTCCGCACACCCCTCTCCTATAGCCAGCCTGAGCACCGCAGGACCCCCCCTTGCACTGATCCATCTGCTGAAGTGATGGCTTTTGGGGGGAGTCTAGTTATGCACTTTGGAAAGACCCAAATCCCCTACATTCTCTCAGTCCTCTGAGTTATTAAACCCTTAAAGAAACACAATTATGTTCTGTCCCAGAAACATTCCTGCATTCTCCCATTCATTTTGTTTTCGCTGTTGCTGAGCTTCAAGTCCTGTTGTTGAGTTGTGATATCTAGATTATATCCCAGGCCTTTACATTATATAATTTAATCGTACTCTGTATGTCCTGAAAACCCTGTAACTATGGTTTATTATCCCCATTTATAGATGAGAAATCTAAAGCTCAAAATAATTGATGTCATTTGCCTAAAGTCACACAGCTCAGATTTAGCATATTAATCCAGGATCACAGGTTCCAAAGAATATGTTGTAACCCTCTAAACTATATTACCTCCATTGGTCATATTTGTAGAAGGTGTGCATTGACCTCTATTTTTCTTCTTTATCACTGACATTATGTAAGGCTTCCACCTGAGCAAGCTATTTAACCTATTTGTGCCTCATTTATAAAATGGATTACAATAGTTTCCACTCTAAAAGAGGGTGGTGAGAATTAAGGATGCTAATGCATGCAAACGAATCAGAATAATGCTTGGCCAAGTGTAAGCCTTATGTGTTAATTAGCTTCACTAGTTAGTGTAGTGGAAATAGTAATAGTAGTAACAACAGCAATGGTAGTAATGTAGTAGCAATACATTTATTTGCTTGGTGGGTTATTATCTGTCTCCTAGACTAAAACATAAGCTCCTCAAGGACAGAAATTTTGTTTCGCTCAATACTGTGCTTTCATTGTCAAGAGCAGTCCCTACTACAAAAGAGGGGTTTAGTAATGACTTTTTGAATGAATGAATAAATACATAAGTGACTTCAAGACTTCATATTCCCTTTTCTGTGATTTTTGGGATTTAGGCAACTAAAATTCCCAAGTGTGGTGGATATCTGGTGTCAAAACTATAGACATGTGGTCCAATATACCCCCAGTTCAATGGCACCACGTGTTTTTTGTTGAGCCGCATGCCTTTGGCCTTCTTCCCTGACATCTTCCCAGGACTTCAAAGCTGGTCAGTTCATACCTCATTCCCTCCACATTGTCTTTTTTTTTTCTCCAGTGCAAAAATATGAATCTGTCCTTAACATAGGTGATACTTTTCTTATAAATTTACATGCTATTCATTTTTTCTAAGGCCTCTTGTAATTCTAAAATTCTATAACCTTTCAAGTGACTATGTGGTTCCCTCACAATCTGCTGTATGTGTGATGATATTAGTATATCAAAAATGTGCTGATGTTTACCATCTATGTGGGAATGAATGCCTTCATCCAAGACTAGCTTTAATGGTAGAACTCAGACATCAAAGCTGACCCCTTGGAGAAAAAATAATGGTGCCGATAGAACCTTGAAGTTTCTCGTTACATTGTGTGGTCTTGTTTCACAGAAATAAGAGCTAGCAGGGCTGGTAGCGATGAACTCTGTCACTCAGTCAACTTCTCCTTATGTCAGTAGAGACATGGGCTTCTTTCCTGACCTGGTAAATTTAGAACTTAACATCTCTCTCTCCTATGAAAAATAGTGGAAACCTGACAGCAATCCTGAGGGCAGGCAGAAAAGAAGAAAGAGCAAAGAATAGAAGGCGAGGACAGGAAATCAGTGCAGAGTGTGCAATGTGGATGAGAAAGGACAGCTCAGAGGGAATGGGAGAGCAAAGAGGATGCTTACAAGTAAACAGGGAAAAGCAGAGAGCAGAAAATTAGCACAAAAGAAGGTGATGAAATGTAGAGAATTCTGGACAATTGAGACATTTGGATAGGAAAGAGTGGCTCAGGTAGAGACAGGATCCAAAAACATTTAGACGGAGTAGCCGACGTCAGTTATCTAGGTAAGGAAGGATTGGTCTAAAGAAAATGCACATTGTTGACTTATGATTCTAGTGATTCAGTTTTATAGGATACATCTAGGAATTTCATTTAATCTCATTACATTATGGTTATTTTGCTCACTACATACAACTCATTGTTTTCAATGTATTGAACAAAGCAGACATAAGTGAAGCATTTTAAATGGCGCTGGAGATGCCACAATAGACAAACCACTCACTGTCTTGGTTTGCTCTGAGCCAAAGACCTTTGGACTGAATCAAATGGTAACTATTTCACTAATCATTAGTTTGAGAAATCAGCAGAAGAATGGACATCCTGACTCCAAGAACTGATGATTATGGACTATTTGCCAAAGAAAAGAATCATTAGCCAATTATGTATGGACAAAAATAGTTCCAGCTTGTTAGCACTAATCAACTCTTTTCTTTGGTTACTTACCTTATCATCTCTTTTCTTCCTATAAAAACCCCTAACTTTGTCCCTTCTGGGGGCACATTTTACATTCTGCCTAAAGCTTTGTACCTTGAATTGCAATTTTTTGACCCTAAATAAACAAACTTTGCTTTCTAATTTTCTATTGAACTTTTAGATTAACAGCATCATGTATCGATCAAGGGGTAAAAGTGATATAGCTTCACTTAGAATCTATTGTTATCCACACATAAATTAACCTTACATTGTTGGAATTGTTCCTGGAATTGACCAATTGTACTAAATACTGTCCTTGACAATATAAGTATTACTATTCTTGCTTACAGAAAGGGAAACAACTTTTTCCCAGAAAATGAAATACAATTGAAATGTTTTGGCTTAATTTACCAATTAGCTGGGGGGAAAAAAAGGATTATAGCACAACAAGAGTCTGTAGAAAAACCACTTCACATATGTGCATCCAAACCTTTCAAAACATTGCCCCTCAGCCTCTCCACAGATGTTTCAGCAGCTTTCCAATGCACAAAGGAAAACTCTGTGTTCGCATAAGATGGTACAATCTTGCCCTGTGCATCTTATCTTTGTGTTCAACTCTGCTGATCTTCCTTTTCCTCCGAGGTGTGTACCTGTCCTAGCACCTTCACAAATGTTCTGTCTTAAGACTGGAGCACTCTTCACCATCCTTTGTCTGGCTTTCCTCTTGGCATAAACACTTTCCTCAGAAAAATTCTGCCTAACACCACCCCCCTCCCTCCCCCTCCCCACAACCTAGACAGGTCGCTCTGTTACAGGTGCTCATTGCACCTTTTATTTATATACATCAATTCATATCATTACCTTTAATACTTATTTGTTTGCTGCCTGGAAGTCCAAGTCGGTTGCCAAGTCTTATGAAAATGGAGATCTGGTCTATCTTGCCCATCACTCTGTCCCCTTGCCTGCCACAGTTTCTGCCCCATGAAAGCACTCAATA
Source organism: Scalopus aquaticus (assembly GCA_004024925.1). Taxonomy (NCBI): domain Eukaryota; kingdom Metazoa; phylum Chordata; class Mammalia; order Eulipotyphla; family Talpidae; genus Scalopus; species Scalopus aquaticus. The sequence continues at coordinate 51,088 of PVIJ01008264.1, forward strand.
AATTAGGTGGAGTAAATGAGATTTGCATTTCTAATAGCCTAGATTTGTTTACAATCGCAAGGATTCAGGCTCATGTAGAACATATACAATGTTTTCTATACATTATTTTAGAATAGGAGCTAGAAAACCTCCTGGACTAGGGCTTCCCTGGTGGCGCAGCAGTTAAGCGCTGAGCTGGGGAGATTCCCACATGGCACAGCAGACCTCTCCTGTCTTGCCTGCTGCTCCCCTCAGTAGTGTATTTCTGTCTTTCTACCTGTTCTGCTCCCCACTCTGTCTCTGGTGAACCCACTCTCTGCCCCATGCCTCTGGCCTGTACCCAGCTTGTATGCATAAATAAATAAATCTTAAAAAAAAAAAAAAAAGAAAACCTCCTGGACTGTCCCTAGTTAGAATAATTCTGAAGAGGTTCAGTATTGTAGATCCACAGGTTAGAGCAGAGATAGCAAGACAGAGAGTCTTTCATATGCAGAATGGAGCCTGCCATTGTCCCATGAAAGCAATGTGATACTCAGTACTCAAAACCTTTCAGTTGCTGCAAGCAGATTTGCCCTGTTTTTTAGCTAAGATTTAGCTGAGGGGCAGAATGTAGCTGGAGCAAAGAGAAGCATCATTAGCACCATGCATAAAACGAAGATGAAATCTTTGGTTCTTTACTTACTTGACACTACTTTCTTCAAAGCAATTCTCATATTATCTTCTAATGTGCAATCTCAGTCTTCTTCAAACCAGTCACCAATTCTTCATGCTTTATCTGAAACAAGGATCCAAATTCTGTACTTAGTAACTAGATAGGTTTCTAACACCCCAGGATGACCACCTCAAGGACTTTTTAGGTTTAAGTGTTTCCAACAGGGCCTGATTCAGCCTAATGCAGCTTCTAGTAATTCCCTGTATTCTCCAATATTGTTTTCAAGATACCAACATAGCTGACCGATTAAACGTGCTTGTTTCTTCCTAATGATGCTAGAGACTAGAGAAGACAAAGCATTGTTACCTCCAACATAAGTGATCAGATAATAGCCTCGAACTTGGTGAGTTTCTTCTGGCAGCCAAACCTGATTGCTGAAATCCTGCCCACAATGACATTAAACACTTAGGGCCTCTCATTACAAAAGGACACCATGTACACAATTATCTTTCCAATGGCTAGATCAGCCCATGTCAATGCCATGATTAATATTTAAACACACTCTACTGTCACTTAACAACTGTTCACTCAGTAGCCATCTGCAGAACCAATAGCAGTGAAAATGGAACTTGTGGGGCAAGAAAAATATATTGAGAATCACAGAGTTGGACAGACCAAGTGGGGAGGTTGTATCAAACACCTGTCTTCCACCCTCACCCATCTGTGCGACCACTTCATCCTCCAGCCTTCCAACTGGCCCCCCAATTACCCTGTCACAGGGGAGTACAATTCAGGTGGATATAATGTGGGTTTAATATGGCCTCTTGAGTTTAATGTTGATTTCCTTTAAGTAGTCATTTATACTCTTGCTATAAATCTATGTCTGTGTGTCTTCTTAATTTGGATGATGAGTCCATGAAGTCAAGAGCCAATTTATGTGTTTTGTAAAGAGCCTAGATCAAATAAGCAGATGATAAGCCATCCAGAGCTGTAAGGGAAAACAGCAGAAGGATGCATAATTCACAGGTTGCTGTGAAGTTAAAAGAGAAGGTTAATATTTCAATGTGCTCTTAAGAATTCTTTCTTAGAATCTCTGTATGACTATAATCATCATCTATATAGAGCAACAGAGGAAAGGAAAGGAGCAAATATGCAGTCCAGACTTACGATACGTTGTTGGGTGTGAAGGTAGAGAATTTATATTCATTTTCTCATCTAATAAAACAACTCTCCAAGGAGAGAATCTGAAGACAAGGCATCTGGTAGTATAGTCAGAGAGTTTAAGGATCTTGGGACACAAACTCAAGTCTATCTGTTTCCAAACTTCGTGTTCTTTTTTCTACGGGATCACATCATTTACCTGGTGATTATGCAATCCTCTAAGTATCTCACCTCCCCATGTATGATCTATTATGCTACATCCCCTGTCAAGGACAAATAACTAGGGAAAAAAAGGAAATTGTCCACTCTGTTGCCTAGATAGGACATCATTAGAGCTCAAAGGAGTAGACTAACCACAACTGCTCTTTTTCCATCCATTCATTCTTTCACCCCAAGCGTATTTTAATATTGTCCTTCATACTTCATTGGGCCTCTAGCTGTGCCACACTAGCAGGGCTCCAGAGGAGCTCACGATCCATCAGCTCCCAGGTTGGGCCTAAGAAGGCCCTGGCCTACCCTTCCAGGGTGAAAAAACATGGCACTTGAAGGGGCAGGTCTGGTTTTTCCTGGGTCAGCACAGAGCACCTAGGCAGGGACATAACTAGGAGCTCAAGCTTGCCTTCCATCCGCCAGCCCAGCTGTGTTGGAGACACGGCCTTTGCTGTCCTCACGCCCCACCTGCGCCCAGTCCACAGAACAGAGCTCCCTGTCCCCATCTGGACACAGGGCTTCATCCACAGAGCACCACAGGCAAATTACTCATGTGGCAAAGGACACCTTGGCCATCAACGTTGGCAGGTGACACCCTCACCTTCCTTCACACCGTAGTCCTGGAACAAGCTTCTGCTGGCTGACATGGACTTAGACTTAGTAAGATCCATCAAAAAGCTGATAAGAGGGACACTAAGTGTTTGACATCAATCTCTTTGCTGTTGAGATGAAATAGAGGAGCTTTGTGTGGCCCTCGAATGAGACACTCACGATGCATAATTAGCCTGTGGCCCAGAACAGCTGCTGGCTCTTACATGCTCTCAGTGCAGGGCTCAACCAGCCCCTTGCTGCTGTCCACTGGGAGCCGCCGCCAATCAGACCTGTGACAGTGGCACCCCTGGATGGGATGATACAGTTGGGAAAGATTTATCTGGAGGAAAGCACGGATGTTCACCTTCACCTCGAAAAGTTAACTCTGAAGTAACTCTATGAAAAGGCCCCCAGAGTATTGTATCAGATGGTTATTTGACTTTTTTAATTAAAAATATGTTAATTTATTATTACTAAGTATTATTCTGTGACTGTTTATGGAAAAGAGGAAACAGTGAATTTCCCATCAGTATATTCAAAGGACTGAGTGACGAGGCAATTGAATAATCAGGATGGGTCTCGTGGATAAATTGGGAATCAGGAAATATTGGACTTAACTCTAACTTTAAAATTTTGCTATTTTTAAAACATTTAAAACTCCCTACTTTTGCCATTTATGAAACTGGAAAATGATAGTCAACAAGTATTTACGTGAAGCACTGTAAGACAGAAATCATTATATAAATGTATATCCTCACAGTGCACTTCTAAATTTAAACACCAAAATGATTTGTATTTGCATCAAATCAGAGATCCTGTCATGGATTCTCTTAGAGCCAGTTTACATACCTGAGAAATGGGGAAAATCTAATCACGACAGCCAATAGTTTTTAAATTTAGTGTTTAAATGTATGTTATTTTCTTCCCTAATTTGATTCACTGTTTTATAAATAACTGAAAACAGGGAAACCTTTAAAGTCAAGTGAGCTAGATAAGGAGAAATTGCTACTATTCCTCAGTGATAAATTTTACTCTTAATCCCAAAGAGACATAACGTAAATATATTTAATATCTATTATACATAGTGAACACAAGAATATGCACAAATATATATGATAATAAAGGGCAATAAAAATTAGATCATTAACACAAATTTTATTTTTTTCAAGTTATAAAGGTAAAATTTAGCTAAGGGGATATATTCACCTTTTCACTATCAATGTGATTATTTCCTTCAGATCTGCTTTCAGGGACAAGCTTGGTGGCCATCTATGATACTGAAGAAATGGAGAACTTTTCTGGAAGTTCTGGAAGTTCAAGGTTATCTACCTGTTCATTCATTCACACACACACACACACACACACTTGTACGTATGTGTGGGTATACACACACGCATAAAAGCACTGAACAGAATTTACTAAACAGAATTGAATAAATGCTTGTTGTTGATACACATTATGTTTTCCTGAATGGCCCCACTTTTGGAGGTCTACATAAGGGGACTGTTAACTCTGTTACATTACAGCCAGACTGGCAAAGGAAATTATTCATGGCTAACATTCCTCCTGCTTTATCCAGCAGACATTTACTGTTCATTGTCTAATACTTGTATTATACTGGTTATTTAATAATTCTTATTATCACCCTAGAGTCATATATTTTCATGTATTCGAGAGGATGTCTTAGAAACCACTGACAATAATTATTATAACAGTTAGGTAACAATAGCAAGAAAAGTGGAGGGATAGTATTTATTTGTGGAAGCTTCTTCACTGCAAGTTTTTGAGAGAGAAGGTTGGTGAACAGGAGGAAATAACTAGAAATATTGTTATATTCAGGTTAAATAAGGAACTATGTAGTGAGGATCAATCCAGTTACATCTACATGATGGTAAGCATGGAAAGGGAACGCACAAGATGTACATCTCAGGCCTCCCTGGTGGCACAATGGGTTAAGCGCAGCACTATGAAGCTGTCTAGAGCCACTGCGGCACAAGTTCGATACCCGATCAGTGGAGCTTCCCACATGGTGCAGCAGACCTCTCCTGCCTCGCCTGCTGCGCCCCTCAGGAGTGTACTTCAGTTGATATGCCTGTTCTCCTCCCCACTCTGTCTCTGGTGAATCCTCTCACCACCCCACACCTCTGGCCTACACCCCAGTTCGTGTGCATAAATAAATAAACCTTAAAAAAAAAAAAGATGTACATCTCCACTCTAGAGCAGGAGAATTCTGCTCTTAAATTGCTTTAAGAAAGAAATCCTCACTCATTCGGAATATTTTAAAACACAATGTTTTTTCTTATCATTTGAACTGAATAAATGAAAGTCATTCTCTCCCCGCCCATTTCTCTACATAGGTCATAAAGAAATAAGCAGTAGTTGGTTATTTAATGCTACTAATTTAAAAAAAAATAGCCCAAAGCAATAGTTTCCACAAATGCTTTAAAATATTATTATTTTTTAAAAGGTAAGTATTATACATTTTTAGTTTTCTTACTTTAATAGACATGTTTTTCTAGATCACTTTTATGCCTTTTTTTTCTACATCAGTGTTTTTCACACAAGCTGGGCAGGGATGAAAAAGGTAATTTGGTCACCATTTAGTTTAGGAGAAAATCATTAGAAGATAATTCTTTTATAAATAATATTTGATTGAATTTAATGGCTTGTTCTCAGCATAACTGATCTAATTCAACTATTTTTTAAAGTTAATTTGATTGAGTGGATTCACTTTTTATTCAATATCCCTAATTTATTTATTCTGTTTCATGAATCAGAACCCTATGAAATTAACAAGAAACTAATCAAAAAGGATTCTCTACCTCTCTCCTCTACATCTAGAAAGAACCATTCCATTCATCATGGAAAATATAAAACCAAATTATTTTTAAAGAATGTTTAACAAAAGTAATTCTGCAGCTAAAGTTCTTAATCTTCTTACAAGCATCAATTTTATAGATAGCTTTCTTGTGATTTATTCATTTGTAGGAATGTAGGTACCTTCAATAAAAATATATAAAGGATCACAAAAGAAAAATTAAATGTAAATGCAAAAAGTGTATATATTCACGGGGAATGAATTTCCAGTATTCACATCTATCAATCAAAATTAGGAGAACTTTCAATCAGTAAGTTATAGACAGCACAATCAGCAAGGTATAAGCCCTAGTAAAGCTGAGAGAGGATGCAATTAACCTGTTAGAGTCATCTGTTTTAATAAAGACACACAAAGACATTTACTTTAAAACATGATGTGATCCACTGTCTGACTTATAATTAAGAAATAAAATCTGGTTCTTCCACTTATTCAAAAAAATATTCCTGAACACCTACTGTATGCCAGTGTCATTGTTTCTGTATGTGAGATATCAGTTGTAGATGTAAGAGGGGAAAAACCCTAAACTGACTTTTGTTTTCTTTTATCAATCTGCTATGTCTTGTGATGGTAAATAGAAGAGAGAATGTCAAATAATATGCGAGAGAGAAAACCTTTTTTCTTTAGTCATCTAGGTTCTTGGTTGAGATACCTCTGGTAGTAAAGGATAGATTCACAGGAGAAAAACAAATTTAATTTTGTACATAGAAGAGCCTTCTGAGAATGAGGCAAGTGAGACAGAGGTGGGCTTTTACATGCCATTCTGAGTTAAGGAAAATGGGGTAGAGATCTAGGATTTTAAAGGGAACAAAGACAATGTATATGATGATGGGATGAGCAAATATTTGGTAAATAAATGTCTGCCATGCCATTCAGAGAAAAAGGGACATGGAGGTCTTTGAAAGAAGAGGCCTTGCTAAATTTCCCCCAGCCTATCATACCCACTTCATATTCGGTGATAGCTTTCTTTCTGCTACAGACCCTCAATCTAAAGTCTTCTTAGGGGAGGTAAGAGCTTTTTTGAGTGTTCTGGATTCAGCTCAAAATAATCCACCTGCCAAAGTGGCACATTTTGTTCTGGATTATTCCTTCCTTGACAAGAGTTATGGACTGAATGTTTGTGTCCTCCCCCAATTCCATGCTAAAGCCCTCAACCCCGGGGTGGTGGTACTAGGAGATGGGATGCTTGCGAAATAATTAGGATGAGATGAAGTTGTAATGCAAGAGCCCTCATGATGGAATTAGTGCCCAGAGAAGCGACCAGAGAACTCGCTCTCTCCATTCACCACTTGAGGACACAGCAAGATGGCAGCAGAAAGAGGGCTTGAAGGGTCAAGTTCACCAAGAATGTGACCATGCTGACACCCTGATCTTGAGAACTTCCAGTCTCCAGGACTGGGAGAATGTCTGTTGTTTAAGCCACTGAGGCTGTGACATTTGGTAGAGCGTGAGAAGACTTAAGATATGAAGAGAGGATACTTTCAGGAGACAACAGGAATGGGGGGGGTGGATTTCAGCAATCAGATACACTACTTAGAGATGATCATCAGACCTTTGTAGTTGGATTGTTTGTTTTTACCAAGAGTCAAAGCAGTGATTGATTTATACCAAAGCAGGCCAGCCAACCAGGAAACTTCTTAATAGTGACAGATCTGCTGGAGAAAGCCAGCCTACACCTCCATGCAGCTACATCATGTGGCCTAGTTTATCAACCTTTCTAGACCTTGGGAACCTCATCTCTACAGCATGTCCTTCCTCCTATTATTCTGAATCCTGGTCAGCTGTCACAAATATATGCTAGGGTTATAGGCTGAAGGTGGTTGGCTTTGTCCTAGAAGTAGCTCCCCCAAATCTTCTGCTGTTCCTAGAGAAAATAATTAACTACATGTTCTACTGTGGGTGAGTTGTTTGCAACGCCTTTAAATATGAAACAGAAAATCCTTAGTTTTGCCTATAGATGTAAATTAAGGAAAACCAAAAAGTAAATACTTGCTGTACTAGGTTTTATGATAGCTTCTAAGTTACTTGCTGAAAAAAAAAGTTTGTTTTAGATTTTATACTCAGTTCTAAATATGGGCAGGGCTAGTAAAAAAATAGTGTTCTGCTATACATTTCCCTCTCAATCTCAAATAATTATGCCTTCACCCTAAGTCTACTATGGGGTAAATTTTCCATGATCCATGTCCTCAAATATTTGTTTGACTCAGGGAAACCTTTCTCCATTATCTGTCATTCCTGAGACAGCAGAACGAGATTGGACTCATTTTGAGCCAAGTCAAGCTTTTCAACTTGTCATGCATGTTCGTTATACAAATAGGACTGTGGCACAGGGAGGATTCAATGACACTCTTAAAATGAATGGTAAATATAACATTTACCATAGTAATATAATTCTGTATGTGTGATGTACATTTGGGGTAAGTGATTGCAGACACTGGTGTCTGAGCAAGAAAATTGAGATGCATTTCCCTGAATTTAAGCATGTTTTTATGCTCTTTTCTTTTTCAAAGAAAATCCCTTAGATTTCTCCTTCTGAAGCTTTCTTCTAGTCTTGCTGCCTGTTTCCCTCTGAGATAGCATCCTGCAGTCTGCAACTGCCGATCGTGTCTGCAAGTGCCACAGTATCGGTGAGGATTTAGATCTTAGTATCTTAGAGACGAATAAATATAGAACCAGAAGAACTTGTCTGGAACTGAGACCTTATTTAGGATAATGAAGCCACCTAATGTATGTTATTAGCACTTGGGTTTCAAAGCAGAATGCTTTTTGTGTGCTGGCTTTCAGGTTCTACCCTCATCCCCATGATAGCATGTTATTAGGATCTGGCTTCTTTCCGACTTACAATTGTTTACCCAGAAATATATGATGGAATCTCATAAACACATAGAGAAATTTTAGGAACGCTCAGTTAACGGAAGCTTCCTTTCCTTACCTCTAAGGAACTTAGCACCCTTGGGATTTTAGACTAGGGTTCATGAGCGCCAAAATCTAACATAAACCTACAAGAATTCCTCTCTCAGTGAATTAAAGAGGGGTGATTAAGATGATTAGTTATGTGTATTCTCTCCCTTCCTGAAGTTTTAACATAGGGCTCCCTGCTCTGTACCCTCCTTACAAATTAAGGCCCCTCAGCCCCCACCACTGCAGTATTTATTTCTTGTTTGTTTATCAAGAGAAACTAATCCTTAGCCCAAATATTCATGTTCATAGTTCAGGAGCTCAGGTCAGTGGCAGACTTCCAGACAAGTCAGGGCAAAGAAAACCTTTGTATCTCAAGACAACTCTGCACTCTGCACGAGACCAGCCTTCCTGTCTCCTCGACATCTCTCATGGATTCAGACTGTCTGCAGGAATCTGCCTCTGCCTTCTTTCCTGGTTCTGCCACAGTAAACTCACAGGAAGCTGTCACCCCTAGGGAAACAATGAATGTTCCAGCATCATGAAATCACCTATGCTGTGATTTCACCAGGCCTCAGATCTGAGCTTCCCACAAATGAAGTTTATATTTATTTATTTATTCATTCTATTGCAGTAACCTTGGCTTATGTCATAGTCTGTGCATTAGAAGTAGAGGCTCTCCCTGCTCAGCGCTGCTGCCCTATCACACCTCCCACCAAGACGCCCATCGTCCTCCACCATAGCCCGATGTGCTCCCTTCCACCTTTCTGACACCGTGGAGACCATGACACCCCACTGCTACTCTTTGCCTTGCCCCCCTCTCTCCTTGTCTGCCCAAGTTCCCTCCGAGTGCCATTCCTTTGCTTTCCAGTCACGTGGAAGGGTTGTTGTTCTGGGAGAGTCCTGGCAGGGGTTGGCTCTTTTCGGTTCTCCTCAGCTTTTCTTGACTGCGCCTTGGCAGGCACCACCACCAACACTCAAGTTGCGTATCTGGAGTCACGTCCTTCCCTCCACTGCAGAAAGACACTCCCCCTATTCACGTAAACATCAGCCAGAAAGTTCTTTTCAAGGAACTTTTCAAAGCTCCTGGCCTCCATTCCCTCTATCTCTTCCCCCTTTCCCACCATGAGTGCTAGTTGGACCCGTCACCTCTCTGGAGCTGAGGAGGGCGGGTAGGCTTCTTGTTGTGCCTGCTGGAAGATCCCCACTTCCTGGTAGTGGAGACAGTGTCTCTTCCCAGAGCTCACAGTTAGGCTGTCACTCTCCTCGGGGTTCACAGTGTTGTTTTTTTTTTTTTATTGTCCCTGTCAGTTAGCAGCCCAAGGTTACTGCCAGCTCTCTGTCAGAGCTTTGATTTTTGTCAGCTCTGGCCAGGTCCTTTTAGTTATCTGCTATCTTTTCAGCTTTGTTCAGGCTGAGCTCTACTTGTCTACTAATTAGCTCTTTGGAGATTTCTTTTTTAAAACTCACTATCACAGAGGACAGGAACCGTTCAAAAGTTTTGTGCTTCACAGAAATTCCATATTCATCCATATCTCATACAGTCATATTTTTTAAATTAAAAGTGGCAGGTCAGGCCAATTTAAGGTACAGAAGTAACATTGTCTATAAAGGAAGACCTTTGGGTTCTTGATCAGGTATGTAGATGAGTGACAGGCAAAGGAGAGGGTTTACATCAAAAACACTGAGGGGTACAAATTAAAAAGAAACTCCATATAACATATTCACATTTTCTTTATCTTCTGGTGTGCAAATATTGTGCTAGCTGAATATAAAAGTAGCACAACTTTAGGGTACAAAAAAAAACACACTGTAATAACATCAAGAGTGGTCTTACATCAAGGAGGGCCCTGAGGATGTCTTTGTTGTCAACTTCAGAAGAAAAGAGAGGAACAGAAGAGGAAACTGGCAGAAGGAATAGATGCCAAAGAGAACTCAAAGGATTAGGTCTGGGTGAGGTGATCGGTATTCGAAAACAGTCTGCCTTCTTGCTCTGATCTAAGGGAATAGACTGGCAGCCAAGCCAGAGGGCATAGCCGCACAAACACACCTTCAGCACAGCGCTGGAGGGTTGCCTCCATGCCTCAGAAAGGATGCTGGCAATTAGAAATCAAGCTCTGTGTGCGCAATAGGCAAAACACTGTATTGATAGACAAAACTCACTTTTTACATAATGCCAACCTGGTTGTCCCCTCCATGCAAACACACTTTTTCTTCTCTCAGTCTTTTTCCCTTGTCTTTTCTGCCAGTCCCTTCCCTTTCTCTGCTCCTAACTACATTATTCCTCTGTTAACTGGCTGCCGTTGTATGGTACACTTACATTGCATTTACACACTGTTAATGCCTGCAAGATGAAAGTCAAAACCTTTGAATATATTAATGCTATAACACAGATGTCTTACTTTTTGCTCCTTTTTTTTTTTTTAGCAAGTTGATGTGGTTAATAATGATGCAGATTGTGCTGGATGGATGTGCAGATGAAACAGGGGAATACAGATTAAATAAAAATCTCTTCAAAGCTTACGTTTGCTTCATAATTTAACTCTGGGCTCGCCTCACTGGTAGTAGGTGCGACCAGGCATCCTAACATTGTTTATCATAACATTGGCATTGCCATGATGTCAAACCACACCTCTGTACTTCTTCAAAGCCAGAGGAAAAGAATCGTGGAGAAAATAAAGGTTGCCAGTGGCTTCCTACAGAGGGGCCTGACCCAAATGCCAATACAGGGAAGCTGGGAGAAGCCAGGGACAAAGTTTCTGTCCTTAAGAAGTAACGTGCTATGTCCTGAACTTGGCTTTTTGTAGCTGCACTCAAAGTCTCTCCCAGACACTAAATGTGATATGTGCAGAGGTGCTCACATCGCACTCTGGAAACGTCCCTGGAATTACTCTCTCATTGAACTCCTATGAACAATGAGTAAGGGGGGCATGAGGGCACAAGGCTTGGAGTAGACACAATCAGTTTTTCTTTGATGTTTCCACTCATTCAAGAGGCATTTATTAGCAGGTTACTCCATGCCAGGGACTCTGCTGGATCCCCAGGATAGGAGGATGGGTGAGGCACGACCCCTTCCCACAAGTAGGGGTCTACTGAAGTCAGTATAAGCAGAGCACTTAACATATCATCTCAAAGGAATGAAGAAGTGCTGTGGATTTCCTAGGAGGAAATAGCACTAGGTTAAATGTGACAAGACTTTATCTGGGGTTTGTATCTTTAGAGTGTGAGGAGATGCTTACTAGCTGGGCACAGGTGATGAAGAGGTGTGTATGGAGCTCTGAGGTTGTGGGCAAGCACAAAGGCACATCAGGGAATGGTGGGATGGTCAGTGTGACCAGAGCCGAGGCTGCAGATGTGGTAGTGGATGGTGGGGCAGGGGGAGGTCTGGGACAGAATGAGGAAAGGGGGTTTGAAGCAGATTCTGTACCACTTCACATACTAAAAGAAGGCATTTAGAATTTACTGACAGGCAACAAGAAACCAAATGGAAGCTTCCCACAATGAGAAGATTAACATGATCTGATGTTCTTTTTTGCGATAACTCCCAAGAGCTGTGAGGAAGGGACTTTGGCTCTTTAGAAGGAACTAGAGCAGGAAGATAATTTAGGACAAGTGTGATTCTCCACATGAGGCGACAATAGCCAGCTGAAGAAAAGAGGCTGGATCAAGAAAGCACTGAGGGATTTAACAGAGCAGAATTGAGTTTCAGTTAAAAGTTTCTGCCAGTGTCACCTCCATGCCCCCCTTACCTTCCGGTATTGTCCGACCCGACATGGGTAGTTCCAAAGCAGCTTGCTGAGAAACCCAGTCATGGTCAGACATGGGAGAAATGTCATTCTTCTTCCTTCTTGCATGGGGAGCTTTGTGAGTACAACAGCCTGGACCTTGCCTGCTATGTCACCTCTCACAGCACCTAAAAAGATCAGTGAAAAGATCCCTGAATAAATGAACCAAAATCGGTGATGAATGGTCATCAACACCTGAAACAAGTTACTTCAATATAAATAAATAAGTAAACAAATAAAAATAAATGACAAAACTGGAGTGCATACCCCATCCCCTCGTAAAAAGCATTGGATTTAAAAAAAATATTTGCTAGAGTACCAAGATCACTTTTATTCTTTTATTTTGAGAGACAGGAAGTGACCCATTTATTTTAAGCAAGAAAAAAGCTCCTGACTTGTGCTTTGTGGAAACACATGCCCATCCCTCTGTAGGGCTGAGGTGCATGTATTTAGGAAGTGGCCTACAATGCTGATGCCTTGGCCTTCCAGTGACACACAGACTGTCTACTGAGTTATAAGGCAGATTTGCTTCAGGGGGTGACAGTCCATGCCCTGAGCCTCCAGGAGGTAGTGAGCTCCCCATCCTGCAAGACAAATGGTACCTGCCTTATGCTAAGGTTACTACAGAAGCAATAGGCAACGTGGCTGACAGGGATGGTTCAGCAGGCTGGGCACTGCACAGGCCATCTGGCTGAGAGGCAAGTGACTGAAATTCAGGAGTCATGTCAAACTTGAGGGATCTCTTTTGTAATCACATTAAGTGCTTAGGTGGGAGAACAGTGTCCTGGATTTAAGGTAAAAGGACTGGAATGATTGGGAAAGTATCTTGCAGAAACCAGTTTCAAGGACCATGCCCCAAACATACCCATCCACCAGTCTGCATCTTATCCTTTTCAAACTCTCCTCTGTTTATTTCCTCTCAGTAGTTTTTGAGCCTTATATTAGAGATATTGCTTGACCTTCTCTCTCACACTTAACTTGGCTGGCACAGTTTTAGAGGGGCCTGAAAGGGAGCTGGCAAATGCAACATCTTTAAAGACGATTGACATAGCCATCTGTCAGGCACAGAAGGCATCTGGGAGAGACCGCTCTCCAAGCTCATCTGGCCAACTGGTCAACTGCAGACCCTAATAATTTTATTATCAGAGTGGGAGCGTCAGCCACTAGATGAAACATCAGGCATTACTTATGGATGAAATGAGGTCAGAAGAGGTCAGACAAGACAAGAGATGTGCTGGCCGTGGCAGCTGTCTGTGCCGCACTGGTGATGCAGCAGCCCAGCCTCACAGCCAGGGCTGCCTCTTCTCATGGAGAAGTGGATCTGTCCACCTCACCCACTGCGGGAACAGTGTCTCAACCCCAGGGCAAGTCTCCTGGGCCAAGCAATTCTTCTGTAGGAGGATGTGAGCAAAGCAAGCAAACTCTGGTTTTGAAACAATGAAAGCACTAGCCTCATTTGTGCTCTTCTGGCGAGCGTCACTGCGAGGCTGGGGCTCCACCGAGCAGCTATTTATTTAGCACACTGATCAGCAGTGAGCATCCAGCTGAGTGAAGCTTGCACCAGGGCGTGCGTGGGGATGACTGCAGGACTGCAAAGCACCGACATTAGTGGAGGGTAGGAGAGAGCTTTCTCAAAGCAATTCTCAGGGTATGGGAAAATCACGTGAAGCCTATTCCTTTGGTTGGCCAAACAAAAAGCTGTGCTCCTAAGAGTGGGAGCTCACCATCCGCTGCCTAATTTCCTGGAGTCAAAACATGAAGTTAAAGTTTCATTTGAGAATCACAGGATTTACTCTGTCTGGACAAATATGAAACCACACATGCAACCTTAAAACAAAATCACTTCATAAATTGCCCTTAATCTTTACCAAGGAAAGGGAATAGATTTAGATACTTAACTTTATCATTCATAAAATTTCTATTTTTTCATAAGAAAATAGCATATTGAATAGAGGGCTGGTCTTCATTAAATGTTGCAAAGCTTCCTTTTAATTTTACTGTGAATAGCATCCCAATGACAGCCATGACTTAGAATGAAATGCAAATATAACACACATATTCTTTGTGAAAAACAATAGATTAACCTGAAGGAACTCAACAGCAGAGCTCCCATTCCCAAGTGTAATGCAGCAGTTCTGTTTGGAGTCAAGGCTATAAAAACATGTCTAGAGCTTTCACTGTAAACACAATGAGATCAAGAATTTTTCCTTCTGGAGAGGCAAAAACTGCATTTCTAAATTGCAAGCATTTCCATCATCTTCTCAATGCCAAATACAGCTTCCTTCTGTTGCACTTTAATGCTATTCTTTTCACAGATGAAAGTTTCATTTGTAAAGAAAAAAAGAAGAAGAATACAAGACTACGTAGGCATGGGAGCGATGGCTGGGAGGGACAGCCACAGTTTATGTGGTCTGGGAATTCCTGTCTATGTCACCCTCCTTCCCTTCTGTGAGTGTAGCAAAATAATTGGCCAACATAATTAAATATGAATCTGCATAACTTCAGACTCTCTGAATGTGTGATCGGTCCTTTGATAGGCTTAAAGGAATGCATCACCCAGTCCTATATTCCAAAAGCAAAGTGGCGAAACCTATACTTTCTTTGATTTCTAAAGAGCTGCCTCTCCTGTAAGGAAGAAGCACATCCTTGATATTTCCTTAGGAAGACACTGGAAACCTTAAAATGTATCACAAATGTGGTAGGCACTTGTATTAAAGGCTTTCAATCCTGGTTTCTCCCACAATATTTATATGATCTTGGGTGGAAGACATTCTTATCCTAGTCTATCAGCAATATTCTAGAACTTAAAAAAAAAGCAAAAACCATAATGTAACAATGATCAGCAGGTAGAAGACAAATCAGTATATTTACTGAAGATCTATGTTGGGCAGAGCTCATGGAGAAGCATAAATAAAATAGCAAATAAATTTCCTTCCCCCAAAGAGCCTACTGTCAAATGGAAGAAACATATATAAACAAATGCAAATGTATATACAAACGGTACGTGAATCTTAGAAAATCCGCACACACAAAACCAGTGACAACTATCCACATTTGTCCATGAAGAAGCATCTTACTGATGGGCTGGTGGCATTTGAGACAGTCTCACAGCTGAGACTCCAGGCACAGAAACAGCTGGGTGACAGGATTGCCCACAACATAAACTTGCTCATTTTCTGTCCAAGCATTTACTTCTTGTGATACAGGAACACGGTTACATAGTTTAATCATATGATGACTATAATTAATCTACTAATTGATTTACTTGTCCTCTGTTGATTGTTTCAACACATCATAAATGTGGTTTTAGCTAAAAAAGAGGAGGTAGTATGTAGACTTTTAATTAGCACTGTTTAACAATGTACCTGAAAGAGGATTCTTTTCAGGGTAATTGGAGGGAAAATTGACACATCTCTCTCTACTAATTTAGGGATTTTAAATTTAGGAGGAAAGGCATGAGAAAGCATTAATAAATTTATCCTCCTTAAGACTCACTAACAGACTATCTTAATTTTACTGTCATCTGAATATTTTAGTGTGAGACAGAAAGAAGCAAGTGTCAGATTCTGAGAAATAATTTCTCATGGAAAAGTCTAACACAACCAAACCTCACGAGCATCCAAAAGCAAGAAGCGGAAGGACTACCTGAGCGAGGGCTATCATCTGCTCTCTAATGAAGACGTCAGTCCCAGACAGTCCTGCAAGCTCATAAACAAGACAGACTCCCAACAGAAAGAAGTGACTGATCACTAAATTGAGTATAAGAAATTAGGGAGCCAAGTTAATTTTTCATTGGGGTTTCACTCTGTCTTCAACAACTTTACTTACTGGTATGCCAGTGAATGGTCAAACAAGTTTTGACATCCGGGTGACCACTTATTTGAGAAGTGGTGTGGTTTGATTTAAATGATAAAAGAATTATTTCAAAGCGATCTCTGCCACATATGACCTGGCTCTTTAAAGTCTCCTTCAACATTTTGCTATGCAATCCATGGGGATATTATGAGAAATAATATGCACCTAGAAAGGTCAAAACACAAAGAACAAAAGAATCTGTAGAGCCGAGGTCAGCTTGTCATATACTATTTACTTCTATTCTATTAATCAGCAAATTCAACTAATTCTGATTATTTCTGTAATAACTTATTAATACTTATTACTATTTAAAGTTATAAACCTGGAACTCTTGACGTACCTTCTGAATCATTCATTCTGGAAATAGCCTACATGTGTTTCCTTTGCTTTATATACATTAACTCACACCATATGCTTATCAAAAAAAAAAAAAAAAAAGGATGAGGTGTTTGAGCTGGTGTGCCATCTCACACACACACACACACTCTCTCTCTCTCTCTCTCTCTCTCTCTCTCTCTCTCTCTCTCTCTTTCTCTCTTCAAGATGTGACAGTGCAATAGAAATAAGATTTTGTTTAAAAGCTTTTCTGGAAGTGTGGGAATTATAGAAAAACTTGAGAAGTGCAGTTGGAGTGGGGTAGAGCAGAAAGGTCCTTGGCCAGGAGTTCAGACTTGCAGTTCCAAGGTCAAGGATGGTGTTTTGTGTGTGTTTTCTGTCCGCACAGGCAAAGCTCTATAGCTCCTCCACACTGACCCTTGGGAGCTCTATTTCCTTGGGCCAGAAAGAAACCTTCCTCTCAAACATCCCACACAGCCTGCACTTAGGGGAGATGTTGATGAACTTTTAAAAATTAAATTATTTTAAATTTATTTTTAACTGAGGTAATATTGGGGTATCCCCATCAGGTATTACCACCATAGTGCACCCCCCACCAACTAACCCATATTCCACCAGAACTGAAACACCGAGGGGGGATCTGTTGGGGGAGGGCAAAGAACAAAGAGGGCCGGGGGCACAATGGACTCCGACGAAGCTGACATCTTAAGACCAAGCTGAGTATACACGACAAATCCCCCCGGACACTGCTCAGTGAACAGTCTGACATAAGCAGACAAGAAGAAATCCTGAGCTGAAAATCCAGAACCCACTCCCCAAATCTTGTCATCTTCCTCATTTCACCTGCACCAGAAGAAACATAAACCACACAAGTCAAAATGTATTTGGACAAATTTTTCATGCCCACATTCCCATTGTACAATCTGTCTTAACACATGTCACCGTTTTTGGAAGCCCCTTTAATTATCTTCCAAAGATGTTACAGGTTGGTGGTGGAAGGAGGGAACTTTGGTCGTTTTGGTAAACCTGGTGAAACGGAGCAGTCAGTGGCGTCCCTCCTGTTTACCAGGCGTCTGTGCTCAGTGGTGAGAATTTCCCTGGGCAAACACCCAGGCAGGTGGAGAGCAGCTGAGCTGGTAGACAAAACTGAGGGAGAAGTGGGTCCAGCTGAGATGGCTGCACCTGTAATTTCCTTACGGTTGAGTAGAAATGGGGTGAAAAGCTGCAATTAGAAATTACGCAGGATACAAAAAAAGCAAGGTCTGTGTCATAAAAGCAACGTGGGTTCTACCTGGTCCCTTTTGGGCTAAGTAAGCTGTTTGATCAGCTTCTCTCAGTCTCTGTGGATGTCCTTATATGAGTCTAATTGAAGGACTCCTGTTCTCTTTTTATTTTTGCTCTATGAAAAATGTATCGGAGATGTCTTATAATGAACTTTGATATGGTGAAATGATAATAATGTCCTAATTATATATAAAAATGTAATTACACTTGCTTCTATTATAGAAAAACTCCCTTTATAATGAAGTGTTATGTTGGAAAAAGATTTTCATTATAGGTGGACTCCTTTACTTGTTAATTTGAGCTCTGATTCATCACTTTAATATTAAAAAAGTTCTTTGTAAGTTACTTTTGATGTGTCTCATTTATGGTTCATTTCACTTCCTGGGTACCACAGGAGTCCACATCCAAAGTTCTTTGAAAGACACTTAAAAATACATCTTTCGAAAGGAACTCTTCTTTCTATGTGGTGGAATAGCAGCAGTCAAGAAAAATATTACTAACTTTTCTATTTATTTAAACTCTGAAAACTTGTTCTGAAATTTGAAAAACATGTTGAAATATATATACACACATATCAATATATCTATATATATACGGTTTCTCAATGTTTATCTGACAAAGCTTGAGATAGTAAAATACAAATTATTTAAAAATAGCTCTTAGCCAATAATAAATTACATAGGTGATTTCTTGGCACTGAAACAAGGGGGTTCCTCCCCCACACTTCCAGGAATTTCTCAGATCATTTCACTAAATCCAGCACAATCCTAGGAAACACAGCCATTCTGTCCCTTTTGCTCCTTATAGTAATTTGGTTGAAGTCTTGGTGGGCAAAATAGTGAGATGGTTAAATTGAGTTTTGACACATTCACTTATTTGACTGAGTCTGTCTGCCACCATCAACAAAGATTAATATTTCAAAACAAGATAAAAAAAGAGAGGTTAAGCCATAAATTATTAGAATCAACAAGAAAATGTAGTGGAGATAAAGAGACATTCAATAGTGTTATGAGGAAAATTCAAAAACTAACATACACAACCACGGAGTGTTACTTTTATTTTAGAGCACTGGTGGTCTGATTTTAAATAAATCATTAAAAAAGTAATTAATTTTGAGAGTACTGGGTCCTCAGAAGTGAGACTATGGTTTAAATAGGTCTTTCATAACATCAGAATCACTACCTATGTCTACTGTTGTATATAATCTTGAAAATTCCAAAGCCTTTTATAGCGTCTTCCTGATAGGCTGGCTCTAGGAATTTCACTGTAACTTTGGTTACGGGGCTGTAAGGAAGTCTTTTAGGGAACCCTCGTGATTCTACTCAGACGCCTCTCAAAGCCAGTGCTGGAGAGGATCGGACTCCCACGTACCCCTCCTTCAATGCCTGCCGCTCCCCTTCATACTCCTCCTGGGACGCTCTTGGTTCCTTCCGCACATTCCCTGCTCCACGCCTAGCGTCTGAAAGCCCTTTCCCGGTCATTCCATTGCCAGATACTTCTCACTTCTCAGTTTCAAGGTCACCCGAAAGACCTCTGCCTGTGCAGAGCGGGGTGCTTTGGCTGTTTTCACTCCTAGCACCCCACTTCCGTTTCCGTTTTACCTGTCGCCATTGTCTCTGACTTAGGGACTTGTTTGTTTACCTTCTGTAGCCCCGTAACATGTGGCTAGAAAGAACAAGATTCTACTAAGTCCAAGCCATAGCCACCCCCCACCCCCCATCTCCTGTCTGAAAAATCTAACCTTCCTCGTCCTCCCAGATTTAGATCAGGTCTCTCCCAGCGTCTCCTCTCTGCCTGGGATGACTTCCTCTTAGCTACAGGCTTTTCAGATCTTTCTTGGTTTTCAAGAAATGCCGCCCCATGAAGCCTTCTTTGATTGCTATACCCCAAACCAATTCCTTCTTGAGTTCAGCACCACTTTATTTAGAGTATTCATCCCATATTTGCTGGTACCAAGGTTGACTGTGTACAGGTTTGTTACCTTCACGACCACACTTCGCATTGTTTGAGGTATTTTTCTCAGCGTGAGTTTTTCAGCATTTCATGGCTGCCCCTCCCCCACTGCCTTTTAAGATTGTACAACTTAAAAAAAGAGTATTTCCGCTTACTATACAAGACCAGTAAGTCAACGGTTTTTCCATCTCAGAATTTTTATGAAAATCTCTAAACTGGCTATTTGTTAGACTTTAAACAACCCAGATGCCCAAAAATAGATGACTGGATCAAGAAGATGTGGTACATATACACAATGGAATACTATTCAGCATTCAAAAATGATAAACATGCAATTCGCAGCGACATGGATGGAACTAAAAGGAATCATGCTCAGCAAAGTAACCCAGAAAGAAAGAGAAAAACATCAAATGGTTTCACTTATAACAGGGATATATGGGAACCAAATATGAGAGAAACACCCAGAGAGGGAGGAAGAGGATAAGGGCTCAAAATGGGGTAGAAAAGGGCACAAGGGACCATGGGGATGGATCACGGGTGAACTGGTGGTGGGCTACCCAAGGGGAATACAAAATGTAAAAGATATAAATAACAATAAAAAAGTTAAAAAACAACAACTGAGTTTTTGCAAAGTGATTCACATGCCAATTTGGCAAATAACACAAAGAGAACAATTATGTTTCCCTTTATATTTTCACTTTTATCCAAGTGAAATCGGGAACCAAAATTTGTCACAAGCAGTTAGTGAAATGATACTGCAAGAATGGAAAGGTGATGATGTTTCAGGAAGAGCAGTGAAGATGCAGAGTCCCCAAAGGGAAAGTTATGCTTAGCAGGGACAAGAGGAAGACACAACCAAGAAACCCACTGATTGTGCAAAAAAAAAAAAAAAATAAAATCACACAACTAATTTCGGGGATGACTTTGGTAAAAGGTATATATGTTTAGATATCTTCCTTTAATTCCGTCTCAAAAGAATAGATAAAGCAAGTGATGATACTTTACTCAAAAGAGTGGGAATTTAGAATTGCCAAAGTCCTTTTGGACATTTTAAGGTTTTCATGTCTCTACTTAAAAGATCTTTTAGTCATCTCACTTTAAAAGTTAAAAATGATGACAGTCTGAATATGAATCACCTCTGAAAGTATTTTCCAAAGAAAATTATAAGTCCTGAGAGAATCTTTATCAAAACTGCTCCATTTTTGTCTTAACCAATCCATCCTTCCCTAGTACACTGTATCATATTTATTCCCATTCAATAACTAATATTTGCATCTAAAAGGTAGACACCAAAGTGGCACCAGATGTTGTGTTTCTGAATGATGTTCACCTGCAAGTTGAATTGGTGAGAAGAAGATAGAGGTTTATGTCTCTCACATGAAAAAGAGACGGGCTAGGCACTCACAGGCCAATGTGGAGACACCCCAGTATCTGCTACTTCTAGTCATTCTTAGTCAAGCTTTTATACTGAAGTATACATGAGTATACTTTTTTATACTCATGGCCCACATAGCTGCAACAGTTTCAGTCTTAAATCACATTCAAGGTAAGAAAAAATAGGAAGGTAAAGGAGGGCGAAAAGGCATGTCTCTTCACTGAGTCAATCCCCTTAAAGAGATTTCCCAGCAATCCTACCCAAGGCCTTAATGTTTTCTTTTTATATCTAACTAACCACCTTCCCCTGCAAAACCAGGCCAGGGAACATACTACTTCATCTAGGCACATTACTGTTTGGAATAAGGTCATGACGCGGTTAGTAAGAAGCGATGGAAGGGTGGATGTTAGGAAACTCAGAGAAGGCAATGATCAAATAGCATATGTATTTGAGGGTAAATATTTCTAACCTTACTTCATGCCCACTCCTCAGCAGTTTATTTCCATTGATCTGCCTGTTCTGCTCCCCACTCTGTCTCTGGTGAATCCTTTCACCACCCTACACCTCTGGCCTACACCCCAGCTTGTATGCATAAATAAATAAATCTTTTTTAAAACCAGAACCCAATCTCATTGCTGACACATGCAAAGGTGCATAAACCCTTGTTAAATAAGTGAGGGAAAGAACACCAAGAAAATTGTTATTCAACAAGTAAGCAAAACCATCACCTGGCTGAAATTTTCCTTTGTGTGGCCAATGGAACTTCAAATCCCCCTTGCCATTAAGATCGGCTTCCTGGGGCCTCCCTGGTGGAAGAGCGGGTTAAGCACAGTGCTGTGGAGCTGCTGGCTGCCATTGTGACAAGAGTTTGATAACCAACCAGGGAGCTTCCCACAAGGTGCAGCAGACCTCTCCTGACTCGCCTGCTGCTCCCCTCAGCAGTTTATTTCCATTGATCTGCCTGTTCTGCTCCCCACTCTGTCTCTGGTGAATCCTCTCACCACCCTACACCTCTGGCCTACACCCCAGCTTGTATGCATAAATAAATCTTTTAAAAAATCTGCTTCCTGTTCACCCTTAGGAGAACTCAAGGGTGGTTCAGTGACTGGAATTGTTCTGCATCTACAGTTTATCTCCTTCCGCATGATGTGATAGGAAGTGTGGGTTCATCTACAAGTTAGGTCTGGAAGGCTTCGAGGGAAGAGTCCCCAGAGTCCTCTGTGTTCCTCAGTGTTTCTTACAGGAACTTCAGCAGACCACGCATGTGTCAACCTTCCTTGATCTTTTAATATATCTGGAGTTTAAGGAGAAAGGTGATTCTAAAGGTTTTTTTCTACCTTAGTACTGTCTTGGCATTCTAACAACATAAATGGAAGGAAGGAAGAAATAACAAGGGGAAGAAGGAAGAGAGGGCAGGAGAGAGGGTGGGGAGGAAAAAAGAGACAGGAAGGAAGAGATCAAATATGGAAATGGACCATGACTAGCAGAGAACTTTTCCTTGAAGCTGTGTGAGTCCTACTCTTTGGAGAATTGCTGGAAGACATTTTAGTCACCTAATTCTTCAAGTAACTCATTAAGGAGATGAATAGCCGTGCTGAAGGGGCAGTGCTGTGCTTGAAGAACCAGAGGTTCCTATTATCCTGAATTATTAAGGAGTCAGTATTCAGGGGCCACTGCCAGCCCACTGGTCTTCGGCAGGTGGTGTCCCTCCGCCTGTCTCGGCAAAGCAGCTGCTCACGCGCAGTCTCCCCAGAGTATGCAGTGGCCATTTGTTTCAATTTAAGACACACGCTGTCATTATTTTGTGCAGAACTTCACAGAAATATCTCCTGCTAAATGCTTGAACCATCTGAGTAGCACCAGGCAGGCTGCCGGCTTCATTAATAATGCATTCATGCTTAGCAATAGCTTTAGACAACTGGTATTTAGAAGCTTCTTCAAAAAGAGTAGGGTGGATTTTTTTTTTCACACCAGTTAGCTTCATTCTGTCAGCTCCTTGATGTTGACATTACATCCAACTGTGTTCTGAAAACCTGAGGTGCTAAAACTGTGTCTGGACTGTTCTCTCCTGCTTTTGAGTGCTTCCTGATGGAGCCAAGTCGTGAGGGTTGGCCTCCCTCGCTTTCTGCCCTTTCTTTCAAGTGTACTCTAAAAATGCTTCCAATCACTTCACGTTGAACCTTATTTCATGGTGGCTCCTGACAGTTAATTTGGGCTGGCTCTGGGTACCCTGTCCTGCCTCGTTATGTTTCAGTGGACGTAGGACTCAACTCTCTGCCATGTATCCTGGGCATGGAAAGGTCATAACTATTTTTATTTTAGATCACTTCCAGTCATAAAAGAAGCAATGCACCTTCCAGACTTCTGGGTTTAATAAATATCCATTAGAAGGGTTACAGCAAAGTTTAATCTACCGGTTTGTTGCAACCTGTTTGTACTTTGCCAAAAAGCAGAGCCAAAGTAATGATGGTTCTCAGAAGGGCATCAAGACAGACAGGAAATCCATAAAAGTTCAACAACGACATTACTTCTTTAATGTTGGAGCATGGAATATATCAATAGAACAACTTCTTTTCAAAATGAGGATTTCTCTAGATTTCCTTTCTAAAGCTCCTGTATCATCGCCACTTATCAAAATATATAACTATCCAATGAAAATTGATGGAGCTGGTGTCAAAGCCCCATTTTAGTGGAGAAATTATACAGAAGAAAGCTGGAGGATGTTTTCCGGGAGCCATACACAGGTAAGCATGACGCACATAAAATGAGACACGCACGCGCAAATCCCGCATGCTGAAGACAGGAGTGGGATCATGTGCATGGGCCAAGACATCACAAATGCGACACTGCATTGTATTTTTTCCTTATAAAAAATGAAATCTGTGATGCTTTTGTCAATCGATTAGTGCTTTCATAGAAGCCACTGCATCTCTGACTCACAGATGGGGAAAAGAATTAGACTTTTATTTAAAACCATTAAAATATTGTGTTTTGGAAGGATATTAGAATGTATATGGACATACACATTTTAAAAATAAGGACATATGTACTATCTCTGTGCGTGTGTGTGTGTGTGTGTGTGTGTGTGTGTATGGACAGAAAGTGAGAAAGAAGAGATTATCTGTCTCTCCCTATCTTGTTTTTTGAAAGTTTTGGTTGATCCATAACAAAATATTTGGAATTTAAATTTCCAAAGACACTTAATGAATTTATAATTTAATAAGCACTACCCTTTAAAATTGGTATTTCAATGTTGCCATGGTAGACTTAATTAGTGAATTAGGTTTGTTTCTTACTGTTTTAGACAAGTTTTTTTTTTAAGAAAGAAAAGGTTTATAATATCTTGCTCCTTTTTTTTCCAATTTATAATAATTTAAAAATTGAAAGTTTAATTTCATCTATATGATTTTTCATAAACTAGCATCAATTTATTCAGCAAATTTTATGTCCTTTTCCCTGACAGGAATATAAGTCCTCCTCCAATAGAGGAAATCTCCTTGGAATATGTGTTCTTTGTTAATATTTGTGTTACTCAATGAATATATATTCTCAGATGACACAAGAATTCCTCTGTTTGCTTAGGGAAATTCCATGACGGATGGTGATCTG